>JABTXL010004706.1:190548-299094 GCA_025134845.1 Neodon shergylaensis
AGAGAGAGAGAGAGAGAGAGAGAGAGAGAGAGAGAGAGAGAGAGAGAAGCCATGGATCCACTGGAGACAGACGCCAGTTAGAATCTCCCGTAAGCCACTGCCACATGGAGATACACAGATAAATGGAGATGGGTTAAACTAATATGTAGGAGTTAGCCAATAAGAAGTTAGAGCTAATAGCCAAGCAGTGTTTTAATTAATATAGTTTCTGTGTGGTTATTTCAGGTGTAAGCTAGCCCACCGGCCAGGACAAATAAGCAGCCCCTCTTTGTAACACATGACAATGAGATATATCAGTTCCTGGTAGTGCCAATCTATCTCATAGAAGGATGATGGGCATCTGTAGTTGGTTATTTTACTCTTTTGGCTCTTTACTCTTTATGGGTCCCACTACCCAGCTTTCAAATAAATCACATGGATGGAGACTTATTCTTACTTATAAATACCAAAATTTAGCTTGCCTTATTTCTAGTCAACTTTTCTTACCTTATCCCATCTGTAGTAAGGAGGCTGCTTGTTTGTCTCCCTGCTACCCAGACTCCTGAAATAACTACACAGAAACTGCATTAATCAAATCACTGTTTGGCCCATTAGCTCTAGTTTCTTATTGGCTAACTCTTACAGCTTAATTTAACCCATCTCCATTAATCTGTGCATCACTCATGAGGTCATGGCCCACCAGCAAAATTTCAGCCTGTCTGTCTCTGGCGGCAGCTCCATGGCTTCGTTCTGACTCTGCCTCCTTTCTCCCAGCATTCAATATAGTTATCTCCACCTAGTTAAGTTTTGCCTAGTTATAGGTCCAATGTAGATTTTCTATTTATTAATCAATGGTAATCACAGCACACAGAGGGAAATCCCACATTGCCCATCTACCTTTTGCTTCTGGGTTTTAAATATATATATATATATATATATATATATATATATATATATATCTTTCCTTTCCATCTTGTCCTTTGCCTGGTTGTGTAGCTAGCTGGGTGGCTAGGCACTTCTTTTCTTGCTTTTTTATCTTTCTTCTCTCTTTCTCTCCTTCTATTTATTCTCTCTGCCTGCCAGACCTGCCTAGTCTTTCCCTTGCCTTCCTATTGGCTGTCATGTCATTGTATTTTAATAAATAAAGCTTGCCTGAAGATCAGAGAGTAAAACAGTCCCACTGTTTAGCCTAGTACACAGAGCAGGCAATAATGGCACACACATTTGATCCCAGGAGTCACACTAGTTTGCCATAGAACCTGGATGGTAGTGGTGCACACCTTTAATCCTAACCCTAAAGAGGAATATAAAATGGAGAAAAGACAGCTCTCAGACACAGTCTCATTCTCAGGATTCCTGGAGGCAGTATCGCCATTTTTGGACTGATGTAGGGGGAAGAGTCATTGGCTGACTGTTTTGCTTTTCTGACCTTCAGGTTGAACACCAATATCTGTCTCCGGGGTTTTTATTCATCATACTACAACTGGCAATTCAGTTCTTTTTACACCCATCTAGTGTTTTAAACAGGCAAAGTAGCACAGCTCCACAGAGTTAAACAAATGTAATATAAAAGAATGCAACACATCTTTGTATAGTTAAACAAATGGTCTATAGCATAAACAAATGTAACACAACTTAAAATAATATCCTACAATATTTCGCCATTTCCATTTTAAAAAAATGAAATGATTTAACTTTAATATAGTAAAGCTATATACAAAAAAACAGTAATCAAGTAAGAATTGCATATACAATATTCAGTCTACTTGTATTTAGCAAATTCAGAGAAAATACTTCATTATCTATCTTATCTTAGTGATTCTAAAGTTTTAAACCTAATTTACTTTCTAGAATAACTAAGAAAAACTATAACTCTTAACTATTTAGTCTTTAACTCCATCAAACACCTCACAGAAGGATGTGCTTTACATAAAAACAGAAATATCTTGGTGCCTAGACAGTCACCCAAAGTTCCTCAGAAACATTGTGGGATTTATCTTCAGCCTACAGGCCTAGAATATCTGTCAGACTTTTCTGATGTGGGAGTCTCCTCTGTGTGCTGTCATTACCACTAATGGATAAAGAAACTGCCTTGGCCTGTTGATAGGGCAGAACTTAGGTAGGCAGGGAAGACAGAACTGAATGCTGGGAGAAAGAAGGGCAGAGACAGAAAGACACCATGGACCCACCGCTGGAGTTAGATGTGCTTGAACTTTGCTGGTAGGTCATGACCTCATGGTAATACAGATTAATAAAAATGGGTTAAATTAATATAAGAGTTAGCCAGTAAGAAGTTAGAGCTAATGGGCCAAGCAGTGATTTAATACAATTTCTGTGTGGTTATTTAGGTTCTGGGCAGCCAGGCTGAACAAGCAGGCCCCCTGCAACACTTTTCAATAAAGCAGGAAAATTGAAGGACTGTCCTGGCTTGCAATGGAAAATTCATCAGTCACTTTCCTCTGTGTCCTGCAACATATCTGGCAGACTCTTGTGTGAAGCAGGAATATTGAACGACTGTCTTGCCTTTGTTTTGTCAAAGTTCAACAGTTTTTTCTTGTGTGTCCTACATGTCCAATTTGTATAACATACTGTCAGGCAGCCCAGCGAGGAACAGTTTCTTGCACAAATGGCTAGCTTTGCCACAATGAAAGAAAGCTCCATAACGAGTTTCTTCAATATCCATCATATCCAAAGTAAATTGGTGCCACCAGAAAGACATGTGTTTCATTATTATGTAAACCCCTATGTTAACAAAACATTTTAAATGCTATATCCTAAAGGTCTTTTTTCATTTCATTCTTATTCACTCTCTTTCTTTAGTTTCTCTCCTCTCATTTTTTCACAGCTTTTATACCCCAACAGAATCTTCCAGGGAGTACAAAAGTCAAAATGGTTGCATTCCGTTTCTCAAGTGAATAACTATAGGTAAAAACATGTTTTTCATCTCCTTCACATGATTAAACATTTTATGTACTACGGGTAAAAACAAATTATCCCAAAAGCCCACCTACATTCATACCCAAGCAACTTGTTATAGATTAACCATGTGGGCTAGCAATGTGTTCTTATCAGGTGTTTTACTGGTAGGCTGCATTTTTCAGTTACAAAGAAAGGGCCAATTACTTTATTACTTATCTTGAAAGGTGATCTTATAAGCAATCTTAAGGGAATCACAAACCTAAATTTTATATATGAAAAAGAATCAGTCAGCTCTACTTTAAATCTTTAGGGTGCATATTCATTCATAGTTTTTTTTATAACAGAAGATGGGGGGCACAAATGAGTATAAGGAATTAATCATAACCTTTGGTCATCAACCAAACCTAGCAAGAAGAGTAAGTACATCAGCAGTAATAATTGAACTGCTTTGTTCTTGTTCCTTGACCTTAAAGAGTTCTGCATTCAGCTATGTGCCTTTCTAAAACTAGATTGTCGTCTTGGGTTTTTCACCTCAAAGTTATTTAACAAAAGCATCTTAGTCTAACTTTGTTATTTTCAAAGCTTTGTTTGAGCTCTGATGCACTCCAAAACCTGTGAACACATCTCCCAACATTAAGGTTAAAAGAATTTAAACTAGCTGGGCTACGCTCCTTGGGTGAGACTCACAGACCCTGGCTGTGAAACATATCTTTGTATTTATTTTTATTCATCAAAATTCTGTATAAGCTATCATTATTATTATCAAATTAACAGTACCCTTAGTGAGGTGTAATCTTCTTGACAATCCACAGGTAAAAATGCCCGGTATAATGAGAAGCTCCCAAGAGATAAACACACTGTATTATAGGCTGTTGTAGTAGGGGCGGCTGGGCTGCGTTCCCGGCACCCAGCCTCCCACATGGCTAGCTTATGCCCCGAAATAATTACACAGAAACTGTATTCATTTAAATACTGCTTGGCCCATTAGCTCTAGCCTCTTATTGGCTAGCTCTTACATATTAATCTAACCCATTTCTAATAATCTGTGTAGCCCTCGAGTTGGCTTACCAGGGAAGATCTTAACCTGCATCTGTCTGGAGTAGGAGAATCATGGTGACTCACTGACTCAGCTTCTTTCTCCCAGAATCCTGTTCTGTTTACTCCGCCTACCTAATTGTCTGTCCTATGAGGGCCAAGGCAGTTTCTTTATTAGTTAACCAATGAAAGCAACAGATAAGATACAAGACCCACCTCCATCAATAGGCAATGGAGATCTCCCCATGCCCACTTACAACATGCTAGATACCAGCAAAAGAGATCAGCCGCAACATGTACAGGCACAGCAGAAGCAAAAGACATACCAGGATCTGCAGTCTCCTGGCCTTGCCTAAAGGAGATTGTCCCATCAGAGGATTCCCTTTTGATGGGCTGACACCTGGAACTCAATTGCAACTCATTGCTCCTCTAGCATCGCTAACAGCAAGCTACTGAACTATTCAAAATGTAAAACAGTCTGATGGAGACCTCAGTAGAAACAATGAAACAGAACATATACTACTTACTATCAAAAATCAGTCAGCTATGCATGGTGATGCATGCCTTTAATCCCAGCACTCAGGAGGTAGGGGGGGGATTCTGATTTGATTCTGAAAGAAAATGGAAAATTCATCAACTAACAGCAATAGACCCAGAAGAAATTGTGGTACCTTTTACTAATGCTGAAATTGCCTGATTATGGACAGAAAATTAACACTGTCAAAGAGTTTGCAGTAATTTGGGGAGGAGACTTCAATTTATAAAAATAAATAAATAAATAAAATAATTAGATTATCCCTAATATAACAAAAGGGACACCAATTTCTGAAACCCATACATTCTATACTGATGCAAATAAATTGGAAAGTCAGGTTGTAAGTCAGGAAAAATAAATAAAATGACTCAAAGCCTTTATGATTCAGTTCAAAAATTAGAATTATATGCTATTCTCATGGTATTATTAGATTTTCCAGAAACTCTTAATGTAGTTACTGACTCACCATATGCAGAAATAGTTGTTTTACATATTAAAACTGCTGAGCTTATTCCAGATGATTCAGAATTAACTTTGTTATTTATTCAACTGCAAGTAATCAGAAATAGAAATCTTCCATTGTGCATAACATATATCATATCCCATACAAGTCTACCAGGGCCTCTAACACACGATAATGATGACCTTGACCAGATATGAATAGAAAATGTGTTAGAAGCCTCAGAATTTAGTTAAAAAAAAACACCATTATAACCATGAAGGTTTTTTTATTTTAGAGAATTCACGCAATACATTTATTGTATTTTATAAACAGAAAAGACAAATGGAGTAAAATTCAGCTATTATGAAAGATGAATTATTATACACACATTAAAGGGATGCTTCCTATCTCTGCATTGACAATGGTATTGGAGTGTTGACAGAGGTTTCTGTCCCACATTGGAGGATTAGGCAATGACTTCTTTGTTTCTGAGACATTCTCATGTAACCATGACTGCCTATGAGTTCTCAATACAGTTGGGGATGGATGACCTTGAACTTCTGATTCTCCCAGATCCTGGGATTACAGGAATGCAGTACAAAATCATTTTCTTTCAAAGTGCTAAAGATAGTACTCATGGCTTTGTACACTTTAGGCAAGCCCTCTCCCAACTGAGCTATAGCCCCAGCCCTCTCCAATTTCATTTACATAGTGTAAGACACACACACACACACACACACACACAAAAGAAGATCTTTGAAAATCACTCATTTCCAAGCCCCTACATGAGAAGTAGTAGGTGAATATCCATAGCAATACAATTTGTTGTCTGCTCCTTTACTCAGAAGTCGCCCTCTGTCTGTCCAGTCCACACTTAGAACTTTATCTTCATGAGCAGCTAGATCATAGAGAGGAGCCTTACAACTACTTGTATCCCACAGCTTGACAATGTTATCTAAAGAGACTGATATCAGCTTCTGTTCATGGATAGGAGCACTTCACTGTTGTTACCTAGCCAGTGTGTGAGGTGAGGGACAGTGACACCAAAGAACCATCTCTAGTTTGGGGATCCCACAGTCTAATATGCCTATCTGTGCTTCCAGATGCCAGATGTTTACAAAGGGGAAAATAGAAAATACGGTTAAACACTATTTTTCCTGTCCTTGTTAGTCCCAATTGTTCTATTTTCTGCTTCTTTCATGGCCTATTTGTGGATTCTTCCCTTTCATCTTCTTTTCATCTGTAGGAACTGTAGACCAGATCTTTAGCACCTTATCCCAGGAGCCACTGCAAGATTTAGTTCCTGAACTATTGACTGTTACAGAGTTCAAATCCCTAGCATGACCTCTGCAGCAGTTTAAGGCTTTTGCTTTGATGTTCTCTACATTCCATTCTCATAAGAGAATCATCTGATCCAGTGAGTCACTCAGTAATAAGCAGGACAAACTGTCTTTTTATCCAGTCCACATCTTTCACAACATCTGTATGTCCCACAATTGTCATTATTGACTCTCCTTCCAAGGACAGATCCGAGAGGTCTTATCATAAGAACCAGACAGGATATATTCTTCTGTCCCTTCTTCATTTGAGCTTATCCAGTCATCATGCATTGCTCTAGCTGGTATGCTGTGTATTTTTCCACATATTGTAGTTCCACATCTCTTCCGATGGAAGGTTTTCCAATTCCATGTGTTTGACCATTTGAAGAAACTGCCCTTGACATGTTGTGGAGCTCATCTTTGGTCTCCACCAATTTATTGATGATTTTACTATAGTCAGTAAGTCCAGCAGTTTATTGATGATGTTACTAAGGTCAGCAACTTCAGAGACAGCAGGGATTGAGAAAGGAATATCATCTACTCCATAGTTCTTGTTCTTGGTGTAGAAACGAGCCTGCAGTTGTGCCATGGCGGAAAGTACACACAAGACTTCTCCACAAAAATGTATGTGTTGACAATCAAGTAGCACTAAATTAAACAGTACTCGGCAAGTACAGTGGAAGGTGGGAACTTGCTATCATTCTTCAGTTTCTTCAGACCACACCACGAGGTTACCTTGGCACAGGCGCCCAGCCTGCACACATCAACTACTTCAACCTGATTTTTTGAAAGGGTTTCTTCAGGCCAGATACTTCAGACTCCCCATGAAGGTTTTATGAAAGACTTTTCTATCACTTGGCATCAAGCCAAGGAAATAGTAAGGAAATGTCCTACTTCTTCTTTGTATCCTCAAATCTCCACTACCTATAGGAAGTAGCACAAAAAGTACTCAAAGATATGAATTTGGCAAATGAATGTGTTTCATTTTGCAGAGTTTGGAAAATCCAATGCATGCACCATATCATAGACACAAAATCAGGATTCCAATGAGCAACTGCTTTAAGTTGAAAAGGTCAATTTTGTAATAACATATTTATTAGAATTTATGGTAATTATGGAAACACCTGTACAAATTAAGACTGACAATGTTCCAGCATATGACCCTAGTAAAATAAAGGGGTTTTATATATTAAAACATATTATAGTTAGATCACACAATCCTACAGGAAAGCAGTTAAAGAAAGGTGTAATTATCCTTTAAAAGATATGCTTAATAAACAGAAAGGGGTAGTAAAAATCCCCAGAGATATAGACTATATCATATTTTATTAACTTAAATTTTGTAATGTTAAGGTAAAGCAATAACAGCTGCAGAACAACATTGGATTGTTATTATTATTATTAAACTGTTAAGTTAATTCAGTCTGAATATTTTAAGGATGTGTTGATTTTGTGTGAGACAAAACAAGCTTTAATTTAAAATGTAAAGCAAACATTAACATAAGTGGAAGAAGGAGTAGAAAATACAACTACCAAAGTCCTACTATCAAACTATTGAAATCCAGCAATCTAAAGTCTTCTTTGGGACTAATTAACATGTCCAATTCAAATTAAACACCTCATCCAAACATGGGGTTTCCCCATTTATCCTTATAAACTACTATTTGCCTGTCTATCCAGAGGCAGTCTTTAATCTCTTCCCCCTCACCTTGATTCCCTTCCCCTTCTCCTTCTTCCTCTACTTCCTGCCTTTGTCCCTTATCCTTGTCCCCTGGACCTCTGGGGCAAATATATCTCCTTTGTGCTGAGTACTTAGTCTCAACTTTTCCTTTCATTGGCACCTCAGTTGAGGAATTGCCTCCATCAAGTTGGCCTGAAGGTAAGTCTATGGGCATTTTCTTGATTTATGATTTATATGAGAGGATCCAGCCCACTGCGGTGTCACCCTGGACAGGTGGTCTTGGGTTGCCTAAATAAGCAAGCTAAGAAAGCTGGGGAACCAAATATGAAACATCCTTCCTCCATTATCTCTGTGTCAGGTCCTGCCTCTTGGCCTACTTGAGTTCCTGCTCCAACAACTTCCCATAGTAATGAACTGTGGTGTGTAACTAAAGCAAATAAGTCGCTTCCTTCCCAAGTGGCTTTTGGTCAGTGTTTATCAAAGCAACATAAGCAAACTAGACAACTAGTTTCATTTCTATGCTGTAATCAAAGCCCCTTAGGGGGGAAAGTGTTTATTTTAGCTTAGATTCCAGCCACAGTTGCAGTCAAGGGCACAGGATCACACATCAATCACATCACATCCACAATAAAGAACAGGAAGAGAGGAAAGCCTGCATGGCTATTGTTCCCTTCACTTCCTAGGTCTCTTAAACAGTGAAGACCCAGACCCAGAGAATAGCAGCATTCTCAATGGATGGTCTTCCCACAACAATTACTATAAACAAGGAAATGCCCCTTATATATGACTACAGACCTATCTGTTCTAGATGATCCCACACTGAGACTCTCCCCAGATAGTTCTAGGTTATATGAAGGTGACAAGTAGAACCAATCATACTGTGATATTTTGTTGCAAATTTAGGTTTAGTTTATGACTATAAAACAATGGAAATACAATAAAGACTTACAGTACAGAGGCATGCATATCCTTTAAACCATTTTATTCAGACTCTGTATTTCCTGTAAACAACCTGTTATGCTTGCAGCTGCTCTGAGCAAAACAACTTGTTTCTTCCTGTGTTTGTAGCTACTCTGAGCATGAGACCCTCAGGAGTTTCTGATGGCAGGGGAGTGATTTCTGGTGGGTTTGGCTGGGGCGTGGCTATCCGTTAAGGATCCATATATAAGCGGCTCTGGTAAACAATAAAGGGAACATTCTTGTTTCAAGGATGACCCATGTCTCTGTGTGTCTTTGTGTGTTTAAATCTCCAGGCCCTTGCCCAGATCGGGAATGGTCCTGTAGTGCAGGCTCCACACTACAGGCGCAGTACACGTAGTAGTGTGGACAGTACAGGCAAATGGACAAAAGTAGAAAACAAATCATCCTGAGTAAAGTAACCCAGACCCAGAAAGACAATCATGGTATGTACTCACTTATAAGTAGATATTAGCTGTTAAGTAAAGAACAATCATGCTATAATCCACAGACTCAGAGAGGCTAAGTAACAAGAAGAGCTCAAAGGGGACACATGTATCTTCCTAGGAAGGGAACTTATGACAGATTTGGTGGATGGAATGGGGGAAGGTGGGGATGGGGATAGGAGGGTTAAGGTGAAGGTAATGGAAGTTTGGAGAGAGATGACTAGAATTGGAGGGTATGGGGGGGGGGGGCAATGTAGAAGCCTAGTACACAGGAGACTCCCTGGAATCTACAAGGGTGACCCTAGCGATATTCCCAGTAATGGAGGATAGAGAGCCTTAACCATTCATTTTCTGTAACCAGAAAAGTCTCCAAGTGATGAAACTGGGACACCAACCCAGCCACAAAACCTTTGATCTACAATCTTTCCTAACTGCAAGATATGCTGGGGTACTGGTGAGGCAGAACTTGCAGGAGTGGCCAAGCAATGACTGCTTTAATGTGAGTCCTAAGCCACAAGAGGGAGCCCGTACCTGGCACTGCCTAAATGAACAAGATCCAAGATCCGGAGGCTGAAAAGCCCAGAAACCTAGGTTAGAACAAAAGAGGATAGGAAGTGTGTGTGTGTGTGTGTGTGTGTGTGTGTGTGTGTGTGTGTGTGTGTATAATATTATATACAATATTTATAACATATATTTCAATTATATCAATTAAATTATCCCCAATGATGTTCTGCTATACTCAGAGAGACTGCCTCCAGCAGCTGATGGGAGTAGATGTAGAGACCTACAGCAGGAAAATTAGGAGAGAGAGCCCAGGTTGGAGATCTCCATCAGGTCCTTCCCCTCGAAGTTCCAGGGAACCTCCATGAAAATTAGGAGGAGAAATTGTGGGAGTCAGAGGGACCAAAAAAACCTAGAGAACACAGCCCATAGAATTGACTAAGCAGGGCTCATGAGCCACAGAGCCTGCAAGGGTCTGTACTAGGTCCTCTGCATATGTGTTATGGTTGTTGGCTTTGTTTTGGGGGACTCCTGGCAGTGAAATTGGGGGTGTCTCTGACTCTTTTGCCTGTTTTGGGGTTCCTTTTCCTCCTGCTGGATTGCCTTATCCAACTTTAATGAGAGGGTTTGTGACTGGTCTTATTGTATGTGTTGGGTTGATATCCCTGGGAGGTCTGCTGTCTTCTTGGGGGGAGACTGAAAATGGAAGTCAGAGAACTCTGGGTAGAGGGGAGAAGGAAACTGGGAGGAATGGAGGAAAGGAAAGCTGAGGTCAGATGCATTGTATAAAAGAAGAATAATTTTTTTTGAAAATTTTAATTAAAAAAAAAACTAAGTAAGGATTCTTCTGTGCCTCCAAAATTAAGAACTTAGAGAAATGACGGAATGAGTTCTCCGCTGAAGTAAGTTTATCTTTACTGAGAGAGAAACTAGGTAAAATGTCTGATAAGAGTGAGATTAGTTCCTAAGACTCTCCTAACTCATAATTAAGGAAATAGGGAAGAGTGGAAAGTCGAGGGCACTCATTATGATGACTGCTTAGAGATGGAATGTAAAACAACCAAACAGGTTAGCCCTGCTTCCACACCCACTACAAAAACACAAACACCCACCTCCACAAAATACACAGCAAGAGATACACACATGCTCAGAGACACACACACAAACCTACACACACGCATATTGAGTCAAGGAAAATAAAATATATATGGGGAAAATGATTTAACTAAAAACAATAAACAAAAAAGGAAAAAGAAAAAATGGGAAAGTACACAGAAAGCATCAATATTAAAAGGAGAGAGCGCCAGTCATTATAATTGTCTTTGAAAATTCAAACAAAACCAAGTGACAGTATTGAAATTCATGAATAAGTTCATCAGTTAAAAGATTACTGACAGATTTAAAATAAGCACAATGTAAAGATCTTCTGTTTAAAAGCAGTAATCAACAGAAAATGGAGATTTTTTTTAAAGCCTTTTTTACCAAACCTCAGTGACAGATCTTTAAAAGAAAATCAGAACATTTCTGATGGAAACACAACAAGGAGCCGTATAAAGCTGGGAAGTTTATTCTAAACTGTCAATTCTCTCTAGATTATTGTAGCAAGTCATGAATGCTAAGGGAAATTTTCTACAAGAGATTTACATATTCTAAAATTAATCTTCCCTCCTCTCTGCATCCCAAGCACCCTGATTAAAGAAAGAAATGTGCTCAAAAGGGAAAAGAGCCCGTGATGGATTAGTAAACGCACATTAATTGAGTCCATGCTGGCAGTGCTCTTAGACATATGATGAGACCTGAGGCAATCGCCTAGCTAAAGAACTAGGAAAATGCTAAAATAATTCCTTATTGTTTAAGAGAGGAATATGAACCACAGCAGCACACACGGCTCAGAAGCAGCCAGGGCCTAGTGGAACCTAGAAGAATGAAGATGTACAGAGCTTCTCTGAAGTTGAGGAATGTTTCTGGAAGCAGAAAGCAGAAACGGTAAGTTCTCAGGGAGTCTTGAGTAAATGGGAGCTGGTCCTTGCAGTGTCAGCCAGCAGAGCACATCCACACAAGAGAGCAACAGGAAATCCTTCTTTCTGAAGGGAGATGACAAGCCCAAGGAAATAGAATACAGAAGGACAGAAGCACACATAGATACTGTGCTATAAGGTAGATTCCTAAAGTGAGCAAGTAATTATTGTTTATGAGATAGTAATGAAAAAAATCAACTCTTTGTACAAACAGTATTTTTTATCCAACCTTGTGAGAGGAAAGAACATTTGATTAGGCCTCAGAAGACCATAGATTTTTTTCCTAGATTCATTATTGGCCAGTCTTGATATGTAAATTACTTAGCAACTGATTTTTGTACGTAAAAACTGAAGAGGAGAGAGGCCTCTGGGTGAAGGTGGATTAACTAATGATCTCATTCAAGTCCCAGCCTTGTATTCAACTTGACAAACCAAAGCAAAACAACTGCTTGGGCTCACTCTCCCAGCGCTGGAAGACTGGAATGCACTTCACTTGGCTGCATTCCCCTTTTAATTTCTCAGCCTGCGTTTCATTACCCAAGAAATCCACAGGGTGGCAACAGCACTGAATAAAAATAAATGGAAAGTTAAAATTCTCAGAAACTGTTCCTCAGAAGCTAATGTTTACAGCGCTCCCTTCCCTGTTTTTATGAAGTCACCAGGCTGCTGGCGCCAGTAGAACAAAGGCCACACACAAAGCCTGAGAGTGGGAGAGATGACTCCCAGGAGGCCCGGCTATGACCAGGCCCTTTGCCACACAAAGCAGGTTTTACTGTTCTCGGAGTGATTTGAAAGAAAGATATGTGAGATGGGAGAAGGAAGAGAAGCTACTGAAATATCAACTTATTGAAAGTAACAGAGCAATCAATGGAGGCAGAATTCCAGCCTTAGTCAAACATCTAGGATCTTTACCCTCCAGCAAGTTGACACCTCTGAGGAGACATCTGACTAAACCAAAGTGGCCTTCCTTCCTAACCATCTGCTTTGGGACAAGAAATGATACTTTTACTATTTTCTTTATAAGAGAAAGGAAGTTTCCTCAACTTGACTCCTTTTTAGCACAGGCTAATACAAATCATTTCCTAGTCACTACTAAATAATGACTGACATCCCTAACAACGTCAGCTTCGGGTTTTATATCAGGGCTCTCGCGTTTCTCTCCTACTGCTTAAACAGCCCAGGAGGAGCTGGAAGTGGACAGATAAAGGTCTCTGTGTTCAACCCTTGGCAGCATGAAAAAAAAATAAAGCAGGGACTTTTTGTCATTGCCTCTTATCTTAATGGAAGAGCTTAGAGTTAAAACAACATTTCTTCCAACTTGAGTTAAAATGGGGAAAGAGATGACATTTAAAGTAACTGTGGAATGTTTCAAAGTATCCAAAGATAAAAAGCTTCTTTAATACAAAAGATTGAAATAAAATAATCAGAAAACCACCCCAAATAATAATTTTTCACACAGGCTCTAATGGTTTATTTTAACTTTCAGTTTGACACAATCTAGAGTCACCTGGGAAGAGACTGATAGTTAGATCAGAGGACCTGTATGGCCAATCATTAGGGGATTATCAGGGCTATGCTAATTGATGTGAGAAGATCAAGTCTAGAAGTGAGTGACACCATTCTCTGGGTTTGTGTCCTGAACTGTATAGAAGTAGAGAAAGGGAGCAGAAGAAGTGTAGAGGCAATCATTCCTCTCTGCCTCTGCCTACGGATGTGCCTAGCTGCTTCAAAACTCATACCACTATAAATTCCTTGCCCTGATGGATTGTAGCCTCAACTGTGAGCAGAAATAAACTCCTTTCTTCCCTTCATTTCATTTGATCAGGATGTTCTATCACTACGGGAACGAAACTAGAACACAGACTGAGCATCCAACATAATTACACATATAATCCAACAATATTACACTTAACTGGAAATGATGGCTCATACTTCTGTTCCCAGCACTCTGAAGCATGAAACAGAAGGGTCTCAGTGAGTTCAGTATTAGCCTATGCTGCAGAGTGAAACCCTATCCCCACCCACCACCACCACCACCAACAACAACAACAAACCTAAAATGTGGAATGCTCCAAAGACAAAACTTTTTGAGAACCAACATGACACCCTGAGTGGAATATTCCATACCTGACCTCACATGATGAGTCACACTCAAAACATAGATGTAATAAAAATATACTATATAATTACCTCCAGGCAAAGTGTGTAATATGTATATAAAACAGAAATAAATTTCGTGTTTAGACCTGGATGCCTTCCCTACCGGGCTACTTGTTAAGTTCAGGTAAATATTCCATAATTTAAAAAAAAAAACTGAAATAAACTTGGAAATCAGTGTGGTGGTTTCTCTGGAAATTGGGAGTCAACCTTCCTCAAGATCCAGCAATACCACTCTTGGGAATATATCCAAGAGATGCCCAAAAGCATTTGTTCAACTATGTTCATAGCAGCATTATTTGTAATAGCCAGAACCTGAAAACAACCTAGATGCCCATCATTGGAAGAATGGATGAAGAAAGTGTGGCACATCTACACATTAGAGTACTAGTCAGCGATAAAAAAAAAACCGATGACATCTTGAATTTTGCATACAAATGGATGGAAATAGAAAACACTATCCGGAGTGAGATAACCCAGACCCAAAAGTATGCATATGCCATGTACTTACTCATTAGTGGACTCTAGCCATAAACAAAGGACATTGAGCCTATAGTTCACAAGCCTAGAGAAGCCAAATAATAAGGTGAACCCAAAGAAAAACATATATAGATCCTCCTGGGAATTGGAAATTTGCCGACAAGAATGCTGGGCAAAAGTTGAGAGCATGGTGGTGGGGATGACAGTGGGGTGGGGGGAAGGGGAGAGGGGGAGAGAGAAGGGAGAAGGGAAGGATTGGGGAGAGCTTGGGGGAGTGGGAGGGTGGAGATGGAGGAAGGGCAGATATAGGAGCAGAGAAGAAGATATCTTAATTAAGGGAGCCATTTTAGGATTGGCAAGAGACTTGGCTCTAGAGGGGATCCCAGGCATCCACGGGGATGTCCCCAGCTAAGTCCTTGGGTAGCAGACGAGAGGGTGCCTGAACTGGCCTTGTCCCATAGTCACACTGATGAATATCTCAAATATCACCATAGAACCTTTGTGCGGCAATGGATGGAGATAGAGACAGAGACCCACATCAGAGCACTGGACTGAGCTCCCAAGATCCAGTTAAAGAGCAGAAGGAGGGAGAAGGTGAGCAAGGAAGTCAGGACTGCGAGAGGTTGATCCACCCACTGAGACAGTGTGCCTGATCGAATGGGAGCTCACCAAATCCAGCTGGACTGGGACTGAAGAGCATGTGATCAAACCAGACTCTCTGAATGTGGCTGGCAATGGGGGCTGACTGAGAAGCCATTGATAATGGCACTGGGACTTGTTTCTACTACATATTCTGGCTTTTTGGGAGCCTAGTCTGTTTGGATGCACACCTTCCTAGACCTGGATGGAGGGGGGAAAGGCCTTGGACTTCCCACAGGACAGGGTACCCTACCCTCTCTTAAGACTGGAGGGGGAGGGTGAGTGAGAGAGAGGGAGGGGAATGGGAGGAGGGGAGAAAGTGGAAATTTTTTAATGGAAAAATAAATAAATAAAATAAAAATAAAAATAAATAAATTGAATAAAAACCCTGAAATACTTCTAGTCTCAAGCATCTGGAATAAGGAATTGTCAATTCATATTTTCTTCCTCTGTTTTCTCGTCTCCATGCCTTTCTTAGCATGCTCAAAGTATTGTTTCTTTCTGGGACTGACTCTTTTCTCTCACACACATCTTTAACTTTAGTGACTAGCAGCGACAGGCCCACGTCTTTGATTCCTTACCCACAAATCTCTAAGAAGGAAAATTTCATCTGGCCTGACAACAGCTGCAGTATAATTAAGCATGGACAAGAGTCGTGATAACCAATGAAGAATATTCTGAGACACAAACAGTTTTTTAAAAAAGGTCAGGCTAGATTTAAAAAAGGGGGGGTAAAGAAAACCATTTAGGGGGTTGAGGAGATGTTTTAGAACTTGGTAACATGCTTTTTATGCAAACTTGAGAAGATGGGTTTGACATCCAGGTACCACATTAAAAAAAACAAGTATTCTCAGCACTGACAGGGAAACAACAGGAGGATCCCTGAAGCTTGTGGGCCAGCCAGTCTAGATGAAGCAGTAAATTCCAGGTCCAATGAGAAACCCTTTATAAAAATTAAGATAGAGAGCAATTGATGAAGGCATGCAACATAGACCTCTGGCCTCTATTACACATGCATACACATATGCTTGTACACATGTACAAACAAATATTAAAACATAAACAAAAATCCATTAGTTCGATCAAAGATTTGAGCTCAGAATGTAACTTAGTGGTAGAGCACATGCAGCATGTGCACTCTGAGTGCCATCCCTGCTGTAGAAAAATTAAATAGATAGATAGATAGATAGATAGATAGATAGATAGATAGATAGATTTCTAAGATAATCAAAATGATTTGGCATATTTATGCACATCCCTGTTCCCACAGTAGTAGCACTATAAAACTTACAAAAATATCAAGTAAGTTACAGATTTTGACACTTTCTCAGACTATTTAAAGTTAGGTAAAAATTAGAAAACTCTGCATTCATTTTTATAGTATCTATACTTTACCTGTTCATTATAATATGAACTATTTTTTGTTTGTTTTTTTAAATGTGGATTGTTGATAGGGCCAAAGGATAAGTATATGGGAGAATCACCAAAGGTTGTCTTAAAGTCTCTTCCTAATGGCTGGAGGGATGGTTCAACAGTTAAAAGCACTATCTGCTCTTCCAGAGGACCCAAGTTCAATTCCCAGCACTCTTGTGCATACAGTTCTATGCAATAACTTCAGTCCTAGAGTATCTGGTGCCTTCTTCTAGCTTCCTTGGGCACTCACTGTGTGTACATGGTGACAAGGCACATGTAAGCAAAACATAAATGCATAACATATATGCATAAAATAAAATGAAAAGAGATATAACCATAATGGACAGGTTTAAAATAGAGCCAAGATTATGCAAATGTGATACAGACATATGAGCACATGCCCCTGGGAAAATAACACAACCAGACTTGCCACAAACCTTCAATTTGTGGTTTTTTAAAGTGCTAACTCAGGAAGGCACATTAAAGTGAGATATGTTTAGACAAGATAGATTGTCACAGTTTTGTGAAGAAGTGCAGTATATGACAACATTACAGAGTGTTGTCAGGCTGCTCAGAGTTAACTGAGATTTGCCATTTACTAAGAGCAGGACCCAAAAACTTCCAAAACTCTCTGAGGCTGTCTAGTTGCACACTGGTTTTCATAATGCCCATTGAAAGTGATGCTATGGAGAGTTGGAGCAATAGCTCATCAGTTAAGAGCACTGACTACTCTTTCAGAGGACCCCAGGTTCAATTTCCAGCACCCACACAGTTTTCCCAACTCTATGTAACTCATCTCAGTGGATCTGGTTTTCTCTTCTTGCCTGTGTGGACACTGGTCACACATCTGTGGCACACAGACATACATGCTCATAGAATACCCATAAACATTTTTAAAAAGAAAAAAAGTAATGTTGTGCATAGTATCAGTCAACACATATCAAAATGTCCAGAACGTAACAGGTATTTGATAGCAATAACCACCATCATGGTCCTGAGAAGTACAAAGAAGTCAATTAATTTCATTCTCACCAGAGTGACCAGGTATTATCATCATAAGCACCATCACAGTCATTGGGAGCCCTTTACAAACAGGATAACTGAATTATAAGACTATAATTGTACAGGTGAAAACTCTAGCTCAAGACATGCTCTGAATCTAGCTGCTTGGCTTTCTGCAAATGTAAGCTTTCCTACCCCATCTTCTCCATCTCAAGTGAGCTTCCTGTAACTTTGGCCCTGGGGATTTTCACTGCAGACTGACTTCCTCACTGGCCAACATTCTGAGCCTAGCCCTGACCATTCCTCACACTAAGTAACACCTGCCTCATTTCTTTTTCAGGTGTTGGGGATCTAGTCCAACCCACAATATGTGCATTCAAGGCATGCGCATTAAGCATGTCTCCAGACCTTGAGTCTTATTTTCATCCTATTATTATTTAAATTCACTTCAAAGCAGGTTGCCTTGAACTCACTCAGCAGCCCAGGCAGTCCTTAAACTCAGTTCTCCCACTTCAATGTTATAAAAAAAATGGAGATTAGTGACCGGAGCCACCAAATCCAATTAAGTTCATTATTTTTATATCTAACTTCATCAAGGTCTTCTTGGTAGATCTTATGAAAAAGTAAGCAAGGAGAGGGGATTTATTATGGATAATTGAATCTATTATTCCTATGGTCTTTAGTCTTTTGGTTAGTCTATCCTGGTGTACAATTGGGGGAAATATGACACTAAATTTATATAGCATAGATGCTCATCTTCCCTAACTATTCAAGACAAGCTCTCTAGCCTACAGCACTGCCTGATTTATATTATATTCTCAGTGACATAAAATGGCTATTTTGATAGTATTTTCATCCCTTTCTATTCTATCTCTGAGTAGATACCTGCCCAGTGATACTTACTATCTCTCTAGTCTGGTATCTATAAATGTGTACCTCAAACATTACATACTTCATTATTAGTCTTAGCTTCCAAATCCCCAAAATACATTGTTGACTTTTGTTTGTTTGATGTTTGTTTTGTGGGTTTTATTGCTGTTGTTTTATCCAGACTGTCCTGGAAATTATGATGACACCCCTTCCTTAAATGCCCAAGTGCTAAGGCTGCAGACACGTGTTACCAACACTCGGATACTATTCTTTTTATGGTCATTTGCATATTAAGCACCCACTTGCTTACTGTTCTTCCTGCACTGGCTTGTAACTCTTCCTGAACAAATGTTTTTGGTGTCTGTTCTGTACCAGGCACTCTGATAGCATTGGCAAGACTATAAGGTTTCACTGAAGGCCATGAGCCACATTTCCAGAGGTTCATAATCCAGTGGTATTAGAAAGCCTGAAAGCCAGAAGGGGCTTCATGAGGGGAATGAGGGGAAGTTACAATGCAGTCATAAAGGATAGTGAAAGTTATTGAGTATGCCCAAGAAAGAGTATCCAGACACATGAATTAGTCATTTATTATGGAGAGTAGACATCACAGGAAGAAAGATCACCAAAGAGAAAACATGGTTACCTGTAACTACCTATCTGACCTCCAAATGCAGAAAGGACCCTATAACCTTTATGAAGCCAAGCTAGACTGCTATAGATTATCAGGCTTTTCTTTCACTCTGAAATTAGATGTGCCTCCCCACACCCCACATCCTTGGTTTTGCTTATTTTGAGGGATTCACATAAAGACGAGCACCTTCTAAGGCAAGTATTCTGCCACTTAGTTAAACCCTGGGCATTTGCAAATTCCTTCTTAGGAAAATCCAGACAACTCTTACCAAACAGCAAATTTGCACAAAATATAAAATTAATTTATTAAAATTACCTGCATCTGTTATTACTTTTCTCATGCTATAACAAAATACCTAAGAGAAGCAACTAACAGAAAATAGGTTTATTTGTGCCCATAGTTTAGGAGAACACAGCCCGCATGAGAGGAAAGATGTGGTGCTCATGGCATTAGGAGTGTGAGGCTGCTTGCTCACATCTGGGAAGATTGGGAAACAAAGAATGAGCAATGCTAGCGCTTAGTTGACTTTCTCCCTTTTCTCTTTATTAAGTCAGTCCAGTGCCCTGAACCCACGAGATGGCACTGTCCATATTCAGGGTGGGCCTTCCCTCTTCCACTGAACCTCTCCTGAAGTGCCCTCAGAGGCTCAAAGGTGTGTCTTTTGGGTGGCTAGAAACCCTGTCAAGTTCACAAGGAAGACTAATCATGACAAAGGCCAGCTGAACTAAAACAATAGGCAAGCATCTGCAATAACCTTCCTGGACTTTCTGAGACCTATTTTTTGTAAGCGCTTGAAAATTTTCTTTCTAGTCAATGAAATGACATAGTTGGTAAAGGTGCTTGCTACCAGTCCTAATAACCTGAGTTCAACCCCCAGAACACACACAGTAGGAGAGAACTGAGTCCTGAAAGTTGTCCTCTGACCACCACATAACATGACTCCCATGGTATACATTCATGTACATGTACACAAACACAAACTGACACTAAGTTAATTAAAGTAATTATTGTAAAAGATCTTAAACATGTTTTATATTCCATGGAGGCAGAGTTCCACCACTGCCTTAGTTCAGGACATGCATTAGTCATTATTCTATTACTGTAATAAAGACCATGAGAAAAAGCAACTTGGGGCAGAAAGATTTTACTTCATCTTCCACTTCCAGGTCTCAGACTTGATTACTTTTCTCCCACAGCTGTGGAGCTCCTTCCAGCGCTGTGGAAGCTAGCCACAGACTGGAAGCTGGCAGACCATTTCCAGCTTGGTTTCTTCAGGTCGTCTGACCACAGAGTGTGGTGTCTTTACCAATAACTTCCAACCTCACCTGGGCTTACCCGGAACAGGCTCTACAGCCTAGTCAGCTCTTACAGTTGTTATTCTCCTGCCTCAGCCTCCTGAACACTAGGATTACAAGCTTATGCCTCAACACTAGGCCTTCTATAGCATTTTTTCCCTCTTCCACCGCATAGTTCTAACGCTGAGTTGCCCCTTGTGGCCATGTCTCTTTAGCTCCCTTAATCTGACTGTATTTCATTTTCAAAACATTACTAGCACATTTAAAGAACTTTCTACCCTTTTTAATTCACTCTTCCTCATTCAGGCCTTTCCCAAGATGCCCTTCTTATTGAATTGAAGTTTTACATTAGTCAATAGAGTATCACTTTGGCCATGTGTTCTTTCCCAGGTCAGTTCTTGTTACTCTCCCCAAAAAGTGTGGACTTGAACCTGCAGTTGACCTTTCCAGATCCACCATCATTTTGTTCCTAAACAAGAGCCCTTGTTTCTCTCAGTTTGTTTGTTTTCTATCAGCGTGACTCACTGACTCGTTTCTTTCCTTTACCTCATTCCGGTACTTAATTAGGTAAAACAGGCTTCTAGTGGTGGTTATCTCTAGTGAGTGGTATGATGGGGGAGGCTTAAGAGGGATTGTGTGTGCACACATCACACCCAGCTCTTTCTTTTCACTCAGAGAGAAAAATAAAGAAGTTCTGAAAAAGAAAATTTCCAGGGCTCCAGAGTCTAAATGGCAGGAGGTAATAACATGGCCTTGAGCTGAGCACGTTCCTCAAGCTGTTTCTCATTGAACACATTAACCTAAGAAAGGCAACTTCAGAGTCCGCTGGTGACTCATGATCTCCAATCGTCTTTCAATCAGCAGGCTGGGTGTGTAAATTAGTTAGGATTAGCTCTAAATTGTAGGCTTCAGACAGGGTAGTAGCTAAATTTTCTATTGCAAAACATCTCCACCTAGTATAGAACTTGGTGAGCTCAAATGAAAGTTTTGAGCAATACTAGTATGACGGCAGGTCTCTTTACAAGCTGAAATATTTATAAATTATGCGGAACTTTATTTAGCATATTCGCTGTAAATAAAATGAGACCAAATTGAAGCCTGACATGATGGCACACTCCTGTAATCCTACTAGAAGAGTAAGGCAGGAGGGTCACATCGAATTGCAGTCCAGCCTGGGCTGTACAGTGAGTTCAAAGCCAGTCTGGGATACAAAGTAAGTTCCAGGTGGGCCTAGGCTAGTGAGCGAGACCTTTTCTCAAAAGTACACAAAACAAACAACGAAACAGTTTATATCCTGAGCTGTGTCAAAGACAGGAAGTGTCAAGAAGAATCAAGGTCTGGGTCTGGGGCAGTGGAAATATTGTTGTTGCAGTTACTCAAATCTGTGTTAGCTCACAAGAGAGGACATTTCTTGCCTGTCTCCTGCAGGAACTGTGACATTTATGCAAATCTTTCTTCCTAAATAGTCCTAGAGTCTACCATCCATTATACCTCCCCAGGCCAAAGAGGGATGAAACAGCTGGGAGATGCTTATTTAAACAAGTATACTAGACCTTAATGAGAAACAACAGGTTGCTCCTCTAAGCCCAGTTTTCAGCCAAGACTCTTGATTGATAGAGCACTACCTTCTTCTTTGCCCTGGCCTCTGAGCTCTCTGATCACATCCACCCATTTGAACCCTCTCTTAGCTCTTTTCATCCATTACCTAGAGAGAGCCCAGACTCCTTTCCCCTTTCCAATTTCAGGTTTATTTAATATTTTCTAGACAGTTTTCCTAGGCCCTGAAAGCAGAGCCCCCAGTGCTGGCCCTATTGGAACTGGCAGTAAGTTAATCAGAAGACAGATGAGTTTCTCTTGACTCACTTGTGAATTAAGCAACGAAATGCCAAAATGCCTCCACTAAGACGTGCAGCTACACTGATGCCCCTCCCCCTTGAAAAGCCTAAATACATCCTAGCTTATGCATCATAAGAACTCATAGTGTAGTTAGTCATGGAACATTAATCATCCTCCAATGTATGGTAAAAGAAGGGTATCAGTACACACTCCGATGTTCTGCAACGCTTCTGTATAAGTGCATTCCCTGCCAATGATAAGACAAGGCAGACTCTGAGCATTTGGCTGCAGCAGGTACTATTTATTCTAAGACCTCGCATGCATTGTCTCATTTGATCAGCACAGCATCCTTAGACAGAGGACCTGTTACTGTCTCCCCTGAAGAAACAGAATCTTTCACAAAGTTTCAGAATCTGTAAGATTAAAAGCCCAGGAAATATAGCTTTACACCTCCATTCTTAATCATTATGAACACTGGTCAGAGAACCAGTTATTTTCAGTCCCTTTCAAGTTCCAAGCTCTCCACGGGTGCCTTGAATCACAATACTTAAGGCAATTTAAAGTCTATGCTATGCCAGGGTACCAGAAATTATACCTCACTGAAGTTGGTTCTCCAGTAAGAAGGAGAGCTACTACAAGTTTAGCATCTAGGGTAAGTGGTTACACAACCTTTGAAATAAGAGCATTCAGCAATTCCTCTGCCACATTAACTTCCTGTGGATCTCCCGCAGGCCTCCAACAATCCAGAGAACAAGACCTGTCTGTCTGCATGCTACAGCTTGCTGTGGAAGGGCTTTTCCTTCTCTTTTCTCTTTTTAAAATGTTACACTGTTAATTAATTAATTTATTCATTTGGTAGGAACGCCACAGTGCACTTGTGAAGGTCAGAGAACAGTTTGCAAAACTTGACTCTCTCTTTCCATCATGTGGCTCCCTAGGGATTGAATTTGGGTTATCATAGTTGACAGCAAGCACCTTTATCCTCTGAGTCATCCCTCCAGCCACCCACCAGCTTTTCTAAGTGGGTGAAATTTGCACTGGAAAGAGATAGGGCTTCTTAAGATAAAGCTTTCACTAAGAAGGTTAATCAGCTTTGCTAGTGCCTCACCCCCACCTGGTTAAGGGAGCACTCCCTAGACTGGAGGGGAGGACCACCAGTTGTTTGTGACATCCCACAAACCTTTCATTGAATACAGTCAATTTCTGTTAGTTCTCGGGGATACTTGGGAAATTTACCTTGAAGATTCTCTGATTTTTAAGTCCTGAAAATCAGATTTCAAATAACTAAATAAAAAATCAGCTAGCTAGTTAGGGGAGCACATTGCCCAAGATCACAATGTCCACCTGGCTTGACCTCTCCACTCATTCCTTGCGCCACATTCATCTCAAAGCATCCTGCCATCTCACTATCCCAAGGTAGGAATGTTTCTTCCCCTGGGGTAAGAATTCCAGTTTGTAAAAACATTCTCAGTTTCTGGCAGGTAATCACATTCATAATACTCTGAATGGCTTTTGTTTAGCTCTGTCATGTGTCCCAGTATGTTAAACTGTGTGTCAGGTGGTTAGTAGTCTGACAAGACGGGTCTGCCATCTTCAGGCAGCAATTTAAGTTTCAGTTCATTCTAGAGTTTTGTCTTTCATTTTTGGTTGTTTGTTTTAAACCACTCATTCTTAAATGACAGTCTTATATGAGAATATTCTCCAAGTCATTGTAGAATACAGTAACTTTGTGCTTACCTATATGATTTTTTTTCTCTTCTTCCTCTTCCTCCTTCTTCTAGTATGAAGGGTTTCAACTAGGGTCTAGTTCACTGTAGGCAAGACTCCCCCCCCCCTTCAGTCAAAGTTCCATTAAGTTACCCTAGCTGAGCCAGATCTGTACCCCAGGTTGGACTTGTGCTTGGAATCCTCCATCCTCAAGCTCCCAGGTAGGGACTTGTGCACAGACACACCTGAGTCCCAGTAAAACTGGCCAGTTACCTGGTTTGCCTATATTTCTAGGACCAAGATGTTGCCAGAATGTGGAATTTAGTATTAAATGTTCATGTTGAGCTGGATGGTGGTGGTGCATGCCTTTAATTCCAGCACTAGGGAGAAAGAGACAGGCAGAGAATAAAAAGGGTATGAATAATATTATATACATATTCTGGTATGGAAATGAATCACATAGTATCGGGGCGCAGGCAGGGAAAGAGGAAGGGAGAGGGAGGGAGAGAGAGAAGAAGATAAAAGCAAGGCAACATGATAGAAGATAATTATTTATACGTAATTCTCTAAAGAAACAAAGCTAGAATTAGGAATGATGCTGAATGCCCAGGACTGATAATAGCAGATTAGCCAGTAAAGATTCCAGGTCTCAAGGGGTAAGGAGCACACCTTTAATCACAGCACTTGAAAGACAGAGGCAGAGGATCTCTGAGTTCGAAGTCAGTCTGGTCTATGGAGTGAGTTCCAGGACAGCCAGGGATACACAGAAAAATGTTGTCTTCAAAAATCAAAATAAATAAAATCCCAGGTTTTAGAAAAAAAAAGAAGACTTAGTTACTAGATCCCAGCATAAGGGAAATTACTGTAAGGACAGCCACCAAACAAGATCTGCAGCCTTCAGTAAAATGACCAGTCAACCTTAAGGAAGGGAACCTTGGATAATAAATATTCCAACTCAGTTTGTTCACTTTCTTTGTTTCTTAGTCATGTATACCAGCAGCTGAACCCAGCCACAAGCCAGAGGCCATCTACAGAAGCTCTCCAAATGGTTAGCCTCCTAGGGCTCAGAGCAAGAAGAAAAGAAAGGTAGCAAAAATGGACTTAGGTGTGCACATACACCACACACACACACACACACACACATACACACGTGTGAACACACACACATATACACACAAATACATAATTTTCTTTCCTTCTATGTGCTAGGCAAGTACTCATTGTAACACTGAGCAGCATCCCAACCCTTTCATTTTTTTCAGTGTTTTGATTTTGAGACAGGGTCCTACTTAGTTGCCCAGGCTAGCCTAAACTCACTCTGTAGCACAGGCAAGCCTTCAACGTTCTTTCTTTTTTTAAAGTTCTCATTGTAATTTTTGACAGTTTCCCACAAACATGCAATGTGGGAATGTATTCATCCCCACCACGCTCTCGACCTTCTCTCACTCCTGTTACACCATTTTCTTCCCTAGTTGTCTCTTCCTACTTTCAGATCTCACCTGGGAGTGTGCGGGTCTTGTGCAGGAGGCCGCAGCTGCTGTGTCTTCATGGTTCCTTCAGTCATGTCATATCCAGAAGACAGTTTCACAGTACTCCCCCTGTCCTCCAGCTCTGACAGCCTCTCTGTCCCCTTTTCAGTCATGTTCCTGTGTCTTGGAGACAAAGATGCCCATTGAAGGCCAAACACTCACAGTCACTTATTCTCAGCAGTTTGTCCAGTTATGAGTTCCTGTATTAACCAAAACCACTCGGCCAAGGCTGAGAGCAGCACTAATCTAAAGGCATAAACACATTTAGAAGCTTATGTATCCATTCAGCATACCATCAATATTAAAATCCCCTTCGAGGTCCTGTGAGCTCTGCAGCCACGGGATTTCCCCAGGTTTACAGCAAAGTGGGGATTCATTCCCCTGGAAAAAATAAGCATGCCCAATTACGCCAGTAGGAACATCCTGTCTGGCAGGCAGGTAAGTATTGTGGTCTGCAGCATTCACAGCTAAGACTAATGATGCCTTTTTTCTCTCCAGCAGTCTGTGTGTCATGCTGGTACCGTGAATGCTGATGAGAAGCTTCCAGCTCAGTTCCAGCTTGATTTACATGTGTTCTGTGTCCCGGCTATGTAGTGTCTTCAATAACAGGGTCCTATGGTCTAACTCTAGTGGCTCTGGTGAAGAGCAACGACAATAGCCCCCATTGTTTTGGATTCTCTAGGAGATTTCTATCCAATATCTCATAAGGAGATATCCCACACCTGGCACTGGGATTTTTGTTTTTGTTTTTGTTTTTGTTTTTCTAGACAGGATTTCTCTGTGTAGACCTGGCTGTCCTGGAACTCTCTCTGTGGACTGGACTGGTCTCAAACTCACAGAGATAGGCCTGCCTCTACTTCCCAAGTGCTGGAATTAAAAGAATGCACCACCACTTCCTCCCACCTGTCACTGGAACCTCTGATTAAGACCATGGATTCTGGGGGCAGCAGTGTTTAATAATGCAGGGTAACTTTATTCATATGTTAGAATAATAATTACATCTTTTATTTAGCTTACAAAATAGGTTTCTATAATGGAATTTATCTTTCTGGACCGTGTTTAATTCACTTTGCATATTTTCTCTTCTGAAAATGGCAAAATTTCCCTTTTCTTCACTTGTGAGAATTCTATTGGGTGTACATAACTATCTTCATCATGTTGTCATTATTCATTGAATATCTGGGATGATTCCATTCCTCAGCTAATGTGCACAGAGCTGCACTGTGCTGGTGTCTTTGTAGCAGGATATGGAGTCTTTTGGGTATACACCTAAAAATAATATAGCTGGGTCATGTGGTAGTTCTATTTTTAGTTTCTTGAGAAACTTTCACACTGGCTTGCACAGTGGCTACACCAGTCTGCAGCCACACTAATAGCGGAAAAGGGTTTTCCCTTTTTTCCATGTCTTCCCCAGCTTTTGTTGTTTTCTATATGATAGTCATTATTACTTAGATCTCAACATAGTCATAACTTGCATTTCCCATGGCTAAGGCTATTGAGTTCTTTTAAAAGTGGTTACCAGCCATTTGTATTCCTCTGTACACTTCTGTAGCTCATTTTTAAAAATTGGGTTATTTATTTCCTTGGGATTTTTTTTTGACTACTTTGTATAGTGTTGATATTAATCCTCTGCCAGATATATAGGCAGTGAAGATTTCTTTCCTCATTCTGTAGACTGTCCCTTTACTCAATTGATAGTTTCCTTTGTCATGCAGAAAGTTTTAATTTGAGGAGGTCCCATCTGTCAATTGTTAGTCTTATATCTGAGGCAATTGAAATCCCATTTAGAAAGTCCTGACCTTTGCCAACATCTCATAGAGTGTGTTTTACTTTTTACCCTGGCAGTGTCAGATTTTCCATTTAGGCCTTTGATCCATTTGTAGTTGAGTTTTGTGAAGGATGAGAGATAAGGTTCTAGCTTCATCCTTCTACATATGTCCAGTTTTCCAGTACCAATTGCTGAAACTTGTACCTATAGTGTAACTTGAAGACAAGCATAGTAAATTAACAATGTCCCTACCTCCCTACCCCCACTCCCGTAGCACATTAAGGGTTGCTTTGGCTATCTGGAAATTTTTATGCATCTATATGAATTTTAAAGTTGGTTTGCTTGTTTGTTTTTGTTTTATTCTATTTCTGTGAAGAATGGAACTGGATTTTTGATTGGGATTGTATTGAATCTGCTTTTGCTAGGATAGACCTTGAACTTGGATCATCCTGTCTCAACTTCTAAAGTATCAAAGATTACAGACTTGAACCATTAAGACCAGCTACATTGTTTTCTCCTCTTTTTCTTTCTTTCTTCCTTCATTCTTCTGATGTGGGATTCCCCTCTGTGTGATGTAAATACCATTGGTTAATAAAGAAAAAGTCTTGAGCCCATGATAGAGTAGAATAGAGCTAGGCAGGGAAAACTAAACTGAATGCTGAGAGAAGGGAGGCAGAGTCAGAGAGAAGCCATGTAGCCCCACTGGAGCCGGATGGAACTTTACCTGGTAAGCCACAGTCACGTGGCAATACACAGATTACTAAAAATGTGTTCAATTAAGATGTAAAAGTTATCCAACAAGAAGCTAGAGCTAATGGGCCAAGCAGTGATTTAATTAATGCAGTTTCTATGTGGTTACTTTGGGTCTGTGCAGCCGGGAAAAATAAACGGCTTCCAACTACATTCTTCCCTCCCTCCCTCCTTTCTGTCTTTCCTTCTTTCCTTCTCTCCCCTTCTTCCTTTTCCAGTCCTTCTCCATTTTGAGATAGGGCCTCATACAGCCCATGTTGTCATCAAATTCACCATGCAGCTTGGTATGACCATGGTTTCCTGGCTCCACTCCTCAGGCACTCAGTTTTATAGGCATGAGCCACCATCATACACAGCTTGTCTGTTTGTCGACTTCAAATCAGCCACATGTTGGAAAGTCATCCCATCAGGATGATAAGACGTTCAGTGATTTACACAGCTCTGCCGGTCTTTCCCATCCATATCCAGCCTGTGACTTTCACACAGAGCACAGCCATCAGTCTGTAACCTGTGTTCACATGCACATTGTCCACTTTGCATTAGTGCCCAAGCTTGGTAGTTCTATGGCCCTGCACTACAGTGATCAAACATCCCCAGACAGTATGCAATCCAAATCCACCATCATAAAAAATTCCATTCAACTCACTATGGCGATGTTTTGTTTGTGATCTAACAAATAAAGCTTACCTGAATAAGAGAGTATGGAGCTAAGCAACTAGTTAGCCACAGAAGCCAGGCAGTAGTGGCACACAGCTTTAATCCCAGCACGTGAGAGATAGAAGCAGATGGATCTCTGTGAGTTCAAGGCCACCCTGGGCCATACAAGATTGATCCAGTCTAAAAGAGAAACAGAACTGGGTGGTGGTGGCTCACACATTTAATCCTAACACTAGGGAGGTGGAGACAGGAAGGAATATGGCTGGGCAGAGAGAGAAATAGAAGGTGGGAGAAGACAGGAACTCAGGTATTCAGTCTGAGGATTCCTAGAGATAGAATCACCCATTTGGTCTGAAGATTTGGTAGAGGTCAGAACTAGTGGCTCACTGCTCTGCTTCTCTGATCTTTCAGCACTTACCCTATATCTGATTTGGAGTTTTTATTATTAAGACCAATTAGAATTCGTGTGACACCTCGCAGTCATTCTAGGAGGCACAAAAGGAATGGGCCACAGTCCTAGTTACCCATAGTAACCAAGTGTTCATTCCCTAGCCTCAAGAAACTCCTCATGTTGGATCCTGTTTTCATGGCTCATCTCGAAGACACCAACCGTTCTCTGTTCCACCCTGAACAGCCAAGTGTAGTTTCATGAGAGGGTTCAGATTCTGTTTTTAGTTTGTCAGCTACTAACTGCCAAATTTCAGCTTTTCTTTTACAATAAGAAAAAATAACATTACAGAAACAGACCCTGTTAGAATGCTCTTGGATTTTTTTTCTACTGCAACATAAATAAACGGCAATTTTATTTACATAAATTAAATTTGAAAATGTAGATGGACTTGGAACTGCTTAGCAGAAGCCAGAGTTGAGGATGATCCTAGCATATAATAGAAAAAAAACAGCATATAAAAGAAAAGCTGAGCTTGGCATGGTGATACATCCTTTTAACTCAAGTAATCTGAAGGCAGAGGCAGGCTAATGTCTGTGAGTTCTGGCCAGCCTGTCCTACATATGGAGTTCCAAGCCCTGTCTCAAGAAGAAAAACAAAATGATAGTAAAGCCCTAATGCCCTTGTCATTCATCTTACTTTGAATATATCCTCTCCCCTCCTCTTATTTTCCATGTAGTTGACCCTGGGAGGCTGACAAAATAGATGAAGGTATCCACCATCAAAAACTATTTACAAACATCTGTAATTTCTATCTTCTGTCATTTAAAGAAGTGCTCCCCTAAATGAGCACTGAATCACTGGGCTTTCTGGACCTGGTGGAACCATGTCATCTACATAGGAAAAATAAAACAACAAAGATCCAAGTTTTAACCAACCTGAGTTTCCTAACTCATGACAACGTCAGGCAAACAGTCCAAACTTGGGCTTTGAAGATCTGATGGAGGAGTTAGAATTAATAAACATAATTCTCCCTTGTAGTATCGTGGAAGACACCAAAAAAAAATAATAGTGCCTCCTACTAATATGGAAGTCTAATATTACTACTAATATAAAGCAATAAACCACAGAAAAAGCAGTCTTAAAAATCTGATAGATCTAGACTGAACTAAACTGGGCATGGTGGCTCATATAATACAAGTGCAGTGAAGATTGAGGCAGAAGGATCACAGCGAGTTTGAGGTCAGTCTGTGTCCACAGAATAAAACCATGTCTCTTAAAACAAAACAAAAACAAAACCTGGCCTTGTATACAAAAACAATATGGACAGGATCATTTGAGGGGGTAAATCTCTAAGAGGTATGTAAATCTGTTCTTTGCTGCTTTTCATCGGAGAAGGTTGGAGATAAGCTGGGACAAAGGACCTCAGTGATCCCACCCAGCATTTTCTTGACAATCTTCTATCTCACATAGCATCGTGGCCTACTTCTGTAGGCACATGCATCTTACTTAATAGTCTTAGCCATAACAGAGACTGGGAGAATATCAAAAAATCTTGAGGGACAAGAACATGTTGAGATCAAAACTAAGACTAAGGTGTGACCAGTTACACCTGCCGAGCAGTGCTTGTAAAGGTTATTTCCTAAGCTATGGACAGTTGACTGATGAAGGGAGTGTGGAGCATGCTCTAGAGTAACCTTCACCTGGTAAATGTGGGTAACAAAATAGTCATGAGACCCATCCATGTGGCTGTCTCATAAGACTATATGCAGCCGTCAACCAAGCCCTTCCCATGAAGATTGTGTATATACTTCCAACCACTGCTTAATATCATTGAGTTGAGTTTCTCCCCTTTCACACTTTAAAAACAAAATTTATGGTTAGATCTGGCAAAATGGTTTCGTGGGTAAAGTTACTTACTATGAAGCTTAATGATCCAGGTTCAATACCCATAATCCACTTGGTCAAAGGAGAAAACTCTCATAGGTTGTCCTCTGACTATCACATCCATGCTACAACATACACGTGCCTGCTTCAGAAGTATGCATACACACACACACACATGCATACATGCACAAACACACAGAATAGATAAAATGGGTTTTATTTGTTTGTTTGGCTGGAATTTTTTTCCAGATAGGTTTTCTCTGTGCAACAGTTCTAGTTGTCCTTTCTTTGTAAACCAGGCTGGCTTCAAACTCACAGAGATCAGCCTGCTTCTGCCTCCCTAGTACTAGTATTAAATGTGTGTACCACTACTGCCGGACTAAAATGTTTTTTAAGTATTTAAAGTTTTTAAAGTATTAAATACTTATTATTATTTATCTTACTTATTGTGTGATCAAGTGTATAATATGCATGCGATTACATCTATCTAAGCACATGCATATATGGAGCTGCTAGATGACCTTCATGAATCAGTTTTCTGTTTCCACCATGTGTTTCAGGGATTGAACTCAGGGGGTCAGACTTGCTGACAAGTGCTCTTCACACATTTTGGCACTACTAAGCTGATAGCCTTCTTGGTATAATCTGCGTCATTACTTTACTCTTACTATAATTAAATAGCTCGTTAGCATTTATACACATCAGTACAATAGTATTCTTCTGATCTCTTAGACCCTTATATGTTTAATGATGCACTTTAAATATACCATCCCTTTCTTTAGAATTAGGAAATCAGTTCATTACATGGGAGTTAAAGACTGTGAATCCTTTGAAGTTTGATTGAGGTGGGTTGAGATAGGGCACCACTGTGCAACCCAGGCTAGCCTCAAACTCCTGATCCTCCAGGCCTCAGTTTCTCTTGTTCTGGGATTATATGTGCTCATATGTGGTATCGGTTAGGAATTCTGAAAGTGCATAAGCTTCATGAGGTTAAGACAGCTGACTGAGCCCAGAAGGATCCATAACCTGATGGTATAATCCATAGATTTACCAGAACATATTTCAAACATTGCCCACCTTCTGATTTATAGTTATCTGTGCTATTTTGTTTTGTAAAATGTCAAAACAAAAGAGCAGGCACACAAAACATCATCTACTTGATTCTTGAAATTTTGTTTTTATGAATTCTTTTACTTGAACTGAAGTCTACTAGCTTGATAGTTCTAATTTTCACTTTTAGTTTGCCACTCTTGTCTTAATGAGCTGCAGGGTTTTGCAGCTAAAGCTGAGTCAGGAAGCCTCTCTTAGCTGAGAGCGCTTGCTTGCCTCTAGCAAGCAGAGTAGACCCGAGAAAATGTTGCTACCAAGAAAACAATCATGCTTTACTCTTTCCCAAGCTTTCTCAGGCTTTCAGTGGATTCAGTTGCCCCACGTTGGGTGCCATTCTGTTGTAATTGGAGCAGTGGGGCTGCGTCCCCAGCACCCCCGCCGCTTGCTAGTTTATGCCCCAAAATAATTACATGGACACTGTATTCTTTTAAACACTGCTTGGCCCATTATATCTAGCCTCTTCTCGGCTAACTCTCGCACCTGGACTAGCCCATTTCTAATAAGGTATGTAACACCCCTAGGTGCGCTTACCAGGAAGATTCTAGCCTACATCCATCCTGGGTCAGAGCTTCATTGATCGCGTCTGCCCTGAGAGGAGCTGCGTGATGTCTGAACTCACTTCCTCTTCCTCCCAGCATTTTGTTCTGTTTACTCCACCCACCTATGTTCTAACCAATCAGGGCCAAGGCAATTTCTTTATTTAACCAATGACCTTCCTCCACCACTCTTGGAACAAGTTTTACATTAATTTATTCATTTTGTTTGCAGGTATATGTGTGGGGTGCATATTGGCACACATGGCAGTCAAAGGATATCTCAGAGTACTTGGTTCTTTCCTTCTGCAATGTGGACCTTGGAGATTGAACACATGTCACCAGGCCTGGTAGCAAGTTCTTTTTACCAACTAAGACATCTTGCCAGCTCTTAAAAGAAAAATTTAATGACGTGGGTGTGGATGTGTGAGTGTGTGTGTTTTACATGTACATACACTTGTAGGCCAGAGGTTGGTATTTGATGTCCTTAATCACTTCCCACCTAATTTTCAGAGACTCCATGGCTAGACTCCTGACTATAATGAACTCCAGGGATCTGTCTGTCTTCAACCCCTCCTGAGCACTGGAGTCACAGATGCATTCTGTGCCTAGCTTTTGGATGGGTGCTAGGGATCCAAACTCAGGTCCTCATGTTTGTGAGGCAGGCACTTTACCAACTAAGGCAACACCTCACCCCCCTCCCCTTCCTTGCTGTCTTATTTTTACATAGATATCAGGGATCTGAACCCAACTAAGCTATTTCACATCTACCGTGTGAAGAGCCAGTAAGTGCAAGGGGGACCAACAGAGGTAGAATAAAAGATAGAGAACTTTCAAGAATCTGCTAATGGTGTAGCAATATTTCTAGAGATCTCTACACTTGAAAAGGCCTAATATTACTCTTCATTTATTTGTTTTGTAATTTGAGACCAAAGCATTGCTATGTACCCCTAGCTTGCCCAGAACTTGCTCTGTAGAACAAGCTGTCCTCAAACTTGTGATTATCCTTTTGTCCATCTGTCTACCAATTGCTAGAATGTGGGCAATAGCCATGATGCCTAGCTCCACTCTCTGTTCTATATTTAATTTTTACTATCAAAGAAAATATATATTGGTCCCTATGTTGGAAAATACTGTTAATTTTGTGATAAATTTTTATGTACTTAATCATTTTCATTTTAACATTTAACTATCTTATGAATACCAAGATGGTGTTTGAACCAACTGTTTACTCTTCAAATTTTATGAGGAACCAGTACTCCCAAATTTTCTCAATTTTCACTCCAAAATTTCCCAGTTGTTTGTTTGGAGTTACCCTACTAGGGTGATAATGCTTCTACCAGAAGCCCTAGATTATCAAACAAAAACTGCCAGGTGTGGGATCTTCCCTTCAAGTTGTTGATCAAAGGTATCCCAGAGACCCCAAATGATACAGGCTAACACCATTGCTTTCTTTTGCCTACCAGAACTTGATGGTAAAACCGAATTGTAGAAGACACCACAAACTTTGTTCATAGACATGGTAAATTAAGCTGATACTGGCCTGGAGGCTCCCTTCCTGCTGGTTAACTTTCATAGTACTAGAACGTGTTATATAGGCTGCTGGAAAGAAAATATATCAAGGGTTTTACTCCCTAACCCCATCATAAATATTCCAAGCTATAATCATGACCAGTCTGGCAAAATATATCTATTGGTACAAAAGTAGCTAGTCGCATGGATGTTATGGGGGCAACAAAAAGCTTTATGATTGAATTTAAAACCCACTTCACAGGAAGGAACTCTTGCCTGGTACTATTAACTTGCCCCAAAACACATGATTAAGTGAACCATATGCTCTAGGGAAGTATCATTGTTACTCTGCTAATGGACGTAGCATCAAACTGCCTTCTAAATACTTATCCTTATACCTCTATATTAGTGAGCTCCCATTCATCATCAGAGAATTTTCTTATTGCATCAGATGGAAGTTGACAGAGAGACTCACAGTAAGTCAAAGTGCAAAGAATTGGTGCCTATGGGATACTTGAACCTATACGAAGCATTATATCTTCTTCTCCCCTCAAGGTTCAGAGAATATCAAAGAAGAAAGTGTGGGGTGGATTTTAAGAGTCAGAATTCAAGGAGGATTGCATGAAATAGTGCCTTCTGGACATGACATGGCCATTACATTCATGAACTCAGAGCAGCAGCTATAGCTACCTGTAGAATACCAAGCCAGTCAGTCAACATTCCAGCAGGGATGGGGAAAGGCCTCATGCAGGAGGCCTCACCCTTAGCTGATAGCTATTGGCAGTTGAGGGCAACTAAGGGAGGGAGAGTCAGTTTTCTTCATGGGTGTGGCTCCTCCCTCATAGGTTGGCCATGCTCCAGTGGATGGCCCTACACACCCCTGTGCGAACGAACAGGCATCTCTAGTTAGACTAAGTGTGATATAAGGAAAACGGAGGAGGAGAAAGAGGAGAAGGAAGAGGAAGAGGAGAAGAAGTAAATATTCAGTTGAGAGGAAGGGTGGGGAGTCACCATTTATGTCAGAAGAGGGGGAATGTGATCTAAATGCATTGTGTGCTTCCATAAAATTCTCAATAAATAAATAAATTTAATTTTATAAATTGAGCTAGGGAGATGTCTCAGTGAGTTAAGTGTCTGCTGTGCAAACTGGACAAGGCAGTGATGTGGTGCAAGTCTGTACACCAGAGCCAGGAGTGGAGGCAGATTTATCCTGAGGTCTCACTGTCCATCCAATCTAGCCAAAATGGTAAGCTCTACATTTCTGTCCCAAAATATAAAGTGAAGAATGATGGAGGAAGACACTATATGACATTACCGTCTGTTGTCCACACGTACTTGGAAGGGCAATAGCATCTGTACACACACACACACTCCAAAACAAGAAGAATTGCAGTTTAAGGGCTGGACATGGCTCAGTATTAGAACAATTATTTGTATGCACCAAGTCCTATGTTCACTCCTTAGTACAATAAAAGAAGCAGAAAGAGAGAAGGGGGTGGGGGGTCTGGTTGGCGACTCATATCTTCAGTTACAGCACTTAGGAAGTTGAGGTTTGCAGAAAGTTGATGGTAAACCTGGAGGGTACAGTGAGTTTTATACAATCCTAAGCTATACAGCATGACACTACCTTAAAAAAAAGAAAGAAAGAAGGAGAAAGAGGATAGGAAGGAAGGAAGGAAGGAGGTAGGGGGAGAGTGAGAGTGGGAGAGAGAGAGAGAGAGAGAGAGAGAGAGAGAGAGAGAGAGAGAGAGAGAGAAGAAATCGAATTAAACAGTTGTCTACAAAAGCAAGCACTAACAGACCACTGCAAAAAGTAGTTAAGCGAGCTGATGAGAATCAGGATAGAGGAACTCTCAATTTGAGAAAAAAGGGGACTTCTTTCTTCTTTTCTTTTTTGACACAGGTTTTCCTGTAGCCCAGGCTGGCTTTAAACTGGCTGTGTATTTGAGTGGCACCCTGAATTTACCATCTGTTTGTCTCCACTCCTAAGCACTGGGATTAGAGGCGTACAACACCAGGCCTGGCCTCAAAAGGAACAATGTTAAGGAGAAAAAATAATAAGAAGAAATGTCCTGCTGTTTGTCTTCTGCAGAGTGATAGTGTTTCCCAGAATTATCATGCGTATCAAAAAATTTAAGATGTTATATCTTCTAGATAGAAGTTGATATTAGATATCCCATAAGGATTCCATGAAGTTTAATTCCCACAGAAATAAGGATGTGAAGGTATGAAGTATGAATTCATGAAGTAATGAAGACAATTAAATAATAAGAAAAGCAGATTTAAATAGCGCTTTTTTTTAAAAAAAAGGAAGGGAGAAATATACACACAGAAATATAAAAGAAGAAGAGAGATTTTTTCAGGAAGGGGATGTATTTTATTCCTTGTTTCAGAGTGTCCCAAGATGCTCTAAGGAAAATTGCATGCAGCTGTTTGGTTTCCTCTCCAGACGTCCCAATTGGAACGATCTGCCCTTCTTCAGTAGCCAGCAAGCCTCTGCCTCAGGACCGCAGACAGCTCTGAGTGTTTGCAGGTTCTCTCCATTTGGAGAAAGGGGCCCGAGTTGAGAGGAAGGACACTCAGACACTGGGTTCCGCTTCATCATGAAACAGCTGAATTGGTTTGAAAAGTGGTTCATCTCTGTGCTCTGTTTGCTCCTTCTAAAACGGATGGGGTTGAAATGGGTAGCAGACACGCTTCCTGTACCATTCTTCTTTGTTCGGTTCTTCTTCTGAAATTGCGCCAATATGCTAATATAAATCTATCTAAATGACTTAGAGGTTAAAAAAAAAAAACAGAAAAATGATAGAAGCTGCAACCTATGTGTAAACTAAACATGCTGAGACAACCATTTTTACTTTTCTTTTCCCTTAGGAATGTACCTTTGACGTTCCTGAGAAGTTGCTTCCTTTTCCTTTCTGTAATGATCTCTGGCCTACACTAAAACCTGTTTTCCCACAGGGTTGTCACATTAACCCTTCTCTTTACTATTAGTTTTTTCCCCATTCTTTCTATGTATTTCGTTTTGAAAAGATTTATTTGAGTTTTAATTATGTATCTGTGGTGGCGGGGGAGGGGAAGGCAGAATAGGTGCACATAAATACAGGTGGAAGCAAGAAGAGGACATTGGATCTCCTGGAGCTGGAGTTAACCATGCCCAACTTCTTTTAGTTTTTTATACAAAATAAAAGGAGCCGAAGTACATGTTCAGCCAGTATGCCAATATCATTAGAGTTAAGAGAATGCATATCCACAAAGGCAAGGCTGCTGAGTGCTGGATTTTAAAAGTTAACATATTTATATATCCTAGGATATACTGATAACACACTGTATGGTTATTTAAAATTAAAGAACTATGATTCATGTAAACCTTTGTGTTGTTACTGTATTATTGTTACTATTATTATTATTATACTATTATTATTTTGGCATAAATGTATATAGCCCTCAGCTATCTTGGAACTGGATGTATAGACTAAGCTGCTCCTGAACTTGCCTCTGCCTTCAGAGTTCTAGGATTTGAGGGATTTATCACCGCACCCAGTAAATCTTTGGATATTATATGATATGAAGGAAGTTAAAGCTAGCCTGACAGATAACATTGTCTTAGTGGCTGATGAGTGGCATTTATGTATTAGCACACAACAAACTCCAAAAAGATCGTTCGGTGCTTCTACTTCTTTGGAAGACTTGTGCTACTCATTATGGTGGCCACTGGACACACAAAATATTTTGAATGTCATGGATCCAAAGTAAAATGTACAGAAACTATAACATACAAGCCAAGATTTGAAAGTACTAGCCAAAATTATTTAAAATATCATTAAATCAATGTGGGGCATCTGGGAGATGGCTGGCTGAGAAAAAGAGATTGTCACAGAAGCCTGAAACCTGAGCTCAATCCCTGGAATCCATTTAAAGGCTGAAGACAGAGATGAAAGTTGTCCTCTGACTTCTACCTGTGAACCATGACATTAAGTAGGAGGCCACTTGTTTGGTTCCCAGCTGCCCAGACTCCCAAAATAGTCACACAAAAACCATATTATTTAAATTACTGCTTGACCAATCACTCAAGTATATTGCTAGTTAGCTCTTACGTCTAGAATTAACCCATTTCCATTATTTTATATTTTACCACGAGGTTCATGGCTTACCAGCAAGGTTCTACCAGGCAGATCTTGTCTTTTCCCTCTGGTGGCTACACGGTATCTCACAGACTCTGCCTTATTCCTCCCAGCATTCAGTTCAGTCTTCCCGGCCTAGCTCTATTCTTCCCTATCACAGACCAAAGCAACTTCTTTATTCATTAACCAATAAAAGCAACACATATACAGAAGAACATCCCACTCTTTCCCCCCTTTTCTGTTTAAATAAAAAGGAAGGTTCTAACTTTAACACGGTAAAATTACATATAACAAAACAGTTGTCAAGCAAAAATTATTTATAATATTTATATCTATTTTATCTTTTATCATAACTAAAGAAAAGCATAACTATAACCATCTGTTCTTCAACTTCATCAAAGAGTGCAGAAGGATATAATATTACCTAAATAATCAGGAAGTGCATTGTAAGCAACTTTCACAACTCTAGAATTGACAGAGACATCTCACTGCCTGGATAGTCACACAATGTTCTTCTGTAATATTGGGGCATCCATCTTCAGCCTTCAGGACCATAGAATCCAGCAGACTCTTTCATGAAGCAAGAACCCTGAAGGAGTGTCTAACCTTTAGGCAAGTTCAGCAGTCATTTCTCTATAGGTCCTGAAAGTCCAGTCAAACAGTCCAGACAAGAGCAGTTTCTTGCCCAAATGGCTAACAAACTCCATGAGGAGCCTCTTCGATGCTCATCATCCTCTTGAAGTAGATTGGTGCTTCCAGGAGCAGATGTGCTCACTGTAATGAAAAGTCCTAAGCTCTTAAAACATTTTAAATGTCAAATTCTATAGTCTTTGAAAGAGATAAAGAATATCTATTCATCTGAAATACATCTTTGTACATAAAGAAAACCTAACCAACATGACTACAAACTTGACTATTATAGATGACTATCTATTAACCTGTATTTCTTAATTATACATTACAGTTTTAAATGAGCTGCAAAAATACAATACCTTAATCAAGAGCAGTAATATACATATAGCAAAACTGGCCTTAAACTTGTATAAATAAACCAAGATCCATACCAATGCAAATCTCTATAGCATATGTTACTTTAACTATAAACAAACATTTATAAACAATATTTGGGAATTTTGGCATAGTTCTCTACAAACTGCTTCCTGCTTTTTGTTGGGTGAAGTAATTTTTTGAGCGTGTTCACAGTGACCTTTTGGGGGATCTTGGTCATCAAACCACCTTAGTCTGGAAGGATCCCACAGGTTCTCGTCCTCTGTGAAAACAAAAGAAGCTATTTTCTAAAGCAAAGACTCCTTAAACCCAAATTCTGAAGTCATAATACCTTTAAAAGATGTATTTTGGTTTAGCTTAGCAGCCTATACAATGAAATGTCTCTCTGTACTTAGCTCCTTCACAGTCAAAAAATTCAAAGAAAACACAACAATATACATAATCCAGACTCCCTGTGTATATTCCATCTTTACGTGGCTTATTTTTCTTACTCTATTACTTTTTCTACAAGTTTAATATTTATTTTATCATCTTTATTCCTTTAATCTATGACTTTCTGTACTCTTTTATATTATATACTTACTGTCTTTTTACTCTTTTTCTTCTCTCTCCCAAGCCTATGTACATTTTTTAAAACACACTCTGTCTCATTTAGAAGTCTTTTATGTCTGAATCGTGTATCTGTAATCCTTTTCAGACCAGACGTGCCTTTTTTTATATGCTAAATGGGTTTGGCTAGGGCCAACATGGCCCTGCCTACTTGCTCCGCCCAGTCCAACATGGCAGAGCTGTTCATTGCCTCTGAGAGCCATGTACACTGCCCCATTTTTTAGGCACACTATGTTGCCATTAAGTATTTTGTTGTGCATTGCTCACAGACCCATTTAAATGCTCAGTAGCTGGACCTCCCTGAAAGAGTCAGAGTTATTCCTGCTGGTGAACCAGAAAGCTTTCTTAAAGGAGCTGTGCAGTTTTTGTTGCCAATGCTAAATCAAGATGACCTCTCTTAAACTTGCCGCCAGCAAACAGAGCCCATCCAAGAAAAAAAATGCAGCTAAACTTGTGTGTGTGTGTGTGTCTAGAATTCCTTTCTAAGCTTTCTCAGGTTTTATATGCATTTAGCTGGCACGTGTTGGCATGCCCACAAATGACATAATCATGCAGGCACATTTACACACATAGATACACAAATAATGCATAGAAATGTTTTAAAAACACCAGTCCTGACTCAATGTGAAAATTACATATATATAGTGTTGGAGCAATAGGTAAGAGCTGTGTGCAAGCATGAACTTTTGAATTCTCAAAGCCCACCCACTGGGACACATTTTGCTCAACAAAGTCATGCCTCCTCATCTTTGTAATCCTTTCAAACAGTTCTATTCCCTGGTAAGAGGACAACCAGTCATGAGGGTTGGGGAGGATGGACTTCAGGCTTAGTGGCAGATGCCTTTACCTGTTGAGTCATTTTTCCAACCATCCCATGTTTACTTGTATTCTTTCTTAAAGCAGAGTTAGGGTTTACTAAAGACATTTTTTATAGACTTAATCACAAGAGTAAAGGCAAACAGAAGTACTCAGAATAGAGTAGACAAGAGCATAGGATGGGTTTTTCAGAAGAGTTCCAAAAACTAATACATAACCAAGTGTAGGCACAGAATCCTCCTGGAAATTTTTTCTCTTTTTATCCTTGTGAATTACAAAATTTAAAGCAGGGTATTGTGGCCCATGGCTGTAATTCCAGAACTTTGAAGGCTGAGGCAGGAGGATCATTATGAGTCTATGTTTGAGGTCAGCCTGTGCTGGGAGCCGATTTGAGTGGCTGCCATTACAAGATGGCATTTGGCCCTGGCCTCGCTTGATAAATAACTCCATATTAGACAATGCAGTGGAACCGTGCCTCTCGCATATGTGCTTAGGGCCAATCCCGTGGCCAGGAGCACCGGCAGGCGCGCATCGGCCAGTTGGGGCACGATTCATTTCTATAATAAAGGTTGCAGTTCTTCCACCAGAAAACAGAGTGAGTTGTTGTGATCTAGCTGCCCATACTCCCCCTGACAGGCAGGGGAACTTCCTTGTGGTCTGTAATTGACAAGGATGTTTTTTTTTCCTGCCAGTGGGTCTCCAGAGAAGCAGTTAAAGTATCAAAGGTTGCTAGGCAGACTCCCTATATAAGCAGCTGCAGCTCAGAGTTCGGGGCCCCTTGCTTTCTGCTCTCCCTTCAACCAAGAGGCTCCAATAAAGCGTGATTTGAGAAGAATCCTCGTCTGGTGGCTGTTCTTTCCTGCTGGTCAGGGAGTTCGCCGCAAGCCTGGGCTACATAGTGAGCTTTAGATAGACCAGCCTAAGCTATAGAATGAAACCCTGTCTCCCCAGACCAAAGAATGGGATTTAGATATACATTGTGGTGGTTTGAATAAGAATGCCCCCACCATAGGCTCATATATTTGAATGCTTACTCAGAAGGAAGTGGAAATGTCTGAAAGCATTAGGAGCTGTGGCCTTGTTAGAGGAAGTATGTCCCTAGGAGTGGGCTTTGAGGATTTCCAAAGTCCATGCCAGGCCTCTCTCTCTCTACCTCTCTATCTCCTTGTGGATCAGGATGTGTCGCTCTCAGCCACTGCTCCAGCATCTGCCTACACAACAATGAACTAAACCACAGAAACTGTAAGCAAGTCCCCAGTTAAATGCTTTCTTTAATAAGAGTTGCCTTGGTTTTTTTATGGCAGAGTAGTACTCTAATGTGTATATATTCCACACTTTCTTCATCCATTCTTCTATCGAAGGACATCTAGGTTGTTTCCAGGTTCTGGCTATTACAAATAATGCTGCTATGAACATAGTTGAACAAATGCTTTTGTCATATGATAGGGCATCTCTTGGGTATATTCCCAAGAGTGGTATTGCTGGGTCCAGGGGTAGGTTGATCCCAAATTTCCTGAGAAACCGCCACACTGATTTCCAAAGTGGTTGCACAAGTTTGCATTCCCACCAGCAATGGATGAGGGTACCCTTTCCCAGGCCGCCTGGTTAGCTTATGCCCGAAATAACAACACACAAACTGTTTTCATTTAAACACTGCTTGGCCCATTTCTATCTAGCCTCTTCTCGGTTAACTCTCACATATTAATTTAGCCCATTTCTAATCATCTGTGTAGCAGCCCAAGTTGCGCTTACCGGGAAGATTCTAGCCTACGTCCATCTTGGATAGGAGCTTCATTGCTCACGTCTGTCCGGGAGACTGGAGCATGGCTTCTCTGCTCCCGAGAGCAGAGCTGTCGAGTCTGAGCTCACTTCCTCTTCCTCCCGGCATGCTGTTCTGTTTACTCCTCCCACCTATGTTTTAACCTATGAGGGCCAAGCAGTTCCTTTATTACTTAACCAATGAAATCAACAGATTGATATATGACACCCCCACATCACTTCCCCTTTTTCTGTTTAAACAAAAAGGAAAGGCTTTAACTTTAACATAGCAAAATTACATATAACAAAACAGTTATCATGTAATAATTACAATAATCTTTATCATAACTAAGGAAAACTATAACTATAACTAACTATTCTTTAACTCCATCAAAAACTCCAGAAAGATACAATATTACCTAAGCAAACAAGAAAAAAGCAACTTTCAAACTCTAGAAATGACAGAGACATCTTGCTGCCTGGACAGTCACCCAAAGTTCCTCTGCACCATTGGGGCATCCATCTTCAGCCTACAGGCCCATAGTTTCCAGCAGACATTTCCACAAAGCAGGAAATTTCAAAGGCAGTCACTATCTGCTTGTCCTGCAGAATGTCTCACAGACTCTTTCATGAATCAGGAACCCCGAAAGATCATCTCACCTTTAGGCAAGTTCAGTAGTCCTCTCTCTGCGGGTTCTCTGTGTCCAGTTTATGCAATAGTCCAGGCAAGAGCAGTTTCTTGCCCAAATGGCTATCAAATTCCATAAGGATCCTCTTCGATGCCCATCTTTTTCTTGAAGTAGATTGGTGCTGCCAGGAGCAGAGTGTCTCATTGTCATGAAAAACCCTAAGTTATTAAAACATTTAAAATGCCATATTCTATAATCTTTGAAAGATATGAAGAATGCCTATCTAAAATATATCTATGTATATCTAGAAAATCTTAACTAACATGACTACAAACTTGACTATTATTAATGATTATCCATTAAGAACCTATATACATTACATTTTTAAGTGAACTACACAATCACAATACCTTAATAAAGATCAGAAATACATATACATATAACAAAATTGACCTTAAATCTCTATCAATAAAGCAAAATCTATACTAATGCAAATTACTCATACCTATATCATATACCCCTTTAAATGTAAAAGAACATTTATAAACCATATTTGGGAACATGGGCGCAGTTTTTTCTCTCCAAACTGCTTCCTGCTGAATGGGGGCGTCGTTAATTAGGTCTTTCATGGTATAACCTGTGTGCTAGTTTCATCTCAGTTGGCAGTTGAGCGAAGCAATTTTTTGAAGATGTTTACAGCAACTCTTCAGGAGGACGTCGTCTATCATACCACATTGGAATAGAAGAAATCCACAGACTCTCACCCTCTGTGAAAACAAAATAAGAAACTCCTTTCCAAAGTATCATGTCCTTAGATCCAAATTTCAAAGCATTTTTAAAATATCTATGTTGAATTAGTTCAGCAGCATTTATAAACAAATATCTTTTAGCAGCTGTTGCTCCTTCCTCAGCATTCAAACAATTCAAAGAGAGCATAATAGCATACAGTATCAAAATTCCCTGTTTATTTTCCATCTTTGTACAGCTTTATTTTAACTCTATTTTGTTTATTTTTACTTTTATATTCTCTGTATATCTTTGACCTGGAATAACTCTGTGGACCAGGCTGTCCTTGAACTCTCAGAGATCCACCTGACTCTGACTCCCAGGCATTGGGATTAAAGGTGTATGCTACTACACCTCGAACTCACAGAGATCTGTTTGTCTCTGCCTTTTAGGCACTGGGATTAAAGGCGTGTGCTACCACACCTTGAAGTCACAGAGGTCAATCTCCCTCTGCCTCCCAAGTGTTGGGATTAAAGGTGTGTACTACCACACCCAACTACCCTCTTTCTTCCTTTTTTTACTTTTAAGAACTTTTAACTTTTAGCTTGCATATATTTTAACACACTGTAAACCATTTAGAAATTTTCTTTGTCTTTGAATCTCTCTTTACTGTATATCTCTCTTTTTCTGACAACATGAGTCTTTAATTTACCAAGCAATATCAGTAGGACTAAAGCCGTGGCTTTGACGGCTGAATTCAGCCCATTCCTTAGCTTTCCAGCCTCATGGCTGAGGTACTGGCTGTAGCCATGTTTACTGCCACAACTCTATGGCATTTCAAGGTCCCTGCCAACAAGCGAGCTTCAGCAGCCTGTGCTTGTAAACCGCACAAACCGCCTGCGTAAGAGTCAGAGTTTGCCCTGGCAGGACAGCCCAGAAAGCCGGCATTTTTAAACGGCGCAGCTTTTTTCCTGCTAAGGCTGAAAACCGAAAAGCATGCGTTCACTTTTCGTCGACACTGTTTAAATGTTTCTTGGCAGGACCTTTTAAAAGAGCTGCATGATTTTGCAGCTAAAGCTGAGTCAGGAAGCCTCTCTAAGATGAGAGCGCTTGCTTGTCTCTAGCAAGCAGAGCAGAACCGAGAAATTGTTGCTACCAAGAAACCAGGCACAATGCTTTCATTTTGTTCTAGAATTACTTCCCAAGCTGTCTCAGGCTTTATGTGGATACAGTTGTCCACACGTCTGGGCGCCAATTGTTTTAATAGGAGCGGCGGGGCTGCGTCCCCAGCACCCCGGCCACCTGGCTAGCTTATGCCCCCAAATAACAACACACAAACTGTATTCTTTTAAGCACTGCCTGGCCCATTAGTTTTAACCTCTTAACCCATTTCTTATAATCTATGTAGCACCATGAGGTACGCTTACCAGGGAGATTCTAGCCTACGTCCATCCTGGGTCGGAGTTTCATCGCGAGTGTCTGCTTCCCAGAGCAGAGCATGGCGTCTCTGCTCCAGAGAGCAGAGCTGTCGAGTCTGAGCTCACTTCCTCTTCCTCCCGGCATGCTGTTCTGTTTACTCCTCCCACCTATGTTTTAACCTATGAGGGCCAAGCAGTTCCTTTATTACTTAACCAATGAAATCAACAGATTGATATATGACACTCCCACATCAGAGACCCACACTGGAGCATCGGACTAAGCTCCCAAAGTCCCAATGAGGAGCAGAAAAGAGGGAGAACATGAGAATGGAAGTCAGAACCGACAGTGGGGCTGATCTATTGGGAGCTAACCAAGGCCAGCTGGACTGTGACTGAAAAAGCATGGGATAAAACCGGACTCTCTGAACATGGCAGACAATGAGGGCTGATGAGAAGCAAAGGACAATGGCATGGGGTTTTGTTCCTACTTCATGTCTGGCCTTGTGGGAGCCTAGCCAGTTTGGATGTTCACCTTCCTAGACCTGGATGGAGGGGAGAAGACCCTGGCCTTTCCACAGGGCAGGGAACCCTGACTGCTCTTCAGACTGGAGAGGGAGGGGGAGAGGAGTAGGGGGAGGGGGAGAGGAACGGGAGGAGGGGGAGAGGGGCGGGAGGAGGGGGAGGGAAATGAGAGGCTGGGAGGAAGCAGGGATTTTTTTTTTCAATAAAAAAAAACTAAAAAAAAAAGAGTTGCCTTGGTCATAGTATCTCTACAGCAATTCAATGTCCCAGACACACATTCATGCATTGTAAGTATACAAAATATATAATAATAATGATATGTATGTAATATATGTGTATCATAAGTAACATGTATATTGTGTATATAATACATCTGTATATATTATATGTGATAAACACACACACACGTAATATTTGGGGCTCCAAATATATTTCAGTTGGGGCAGTGCTGATCTGAACCATAATCTCCTCCAATACAAGGGCCATCCTTGTTTCCTTCTATGAGACATCTTTAGCACCTAATGGGACCAATCAACATCTATACTGAAAGCAATGTTATGTTAGCTAATGTGAATAGAATGGAATAACCAGGGCCCACCTCCTCCCAGCATTGCTAGGGACACTCTAAAAATGTTTACTTTCGACTTTTTCCTTAGGATACCAATCTGTTTCCCTTTTCTGTGATTTTAGGCCAGTCAGGTTTACGTTTCCCTCTTTTCCTGTTTTAGTTACTTGAATGAAGATGCTTCTTTAAACCATATGTAATGACCATAGTCAATTAGGACCATTTGTTTCTTCCTTGGTATTATTTGTTGCATAGTCTCCTGTCAACTCAGCCTCATCCTGAGGCTCTTCAAAGGCAGGAATTACACTTCCTAGAATCTCTTTTTCTATTACATACTTCCAGATGGGAATCTGTTAGCAAGAGGTTTAGAAAGCAAAAGAGGAGGTAACCATGGTTGCCCAAAGCCAATTAAAGGAAGATACTTCAACAAGAAGCAGTTTCAAGATGCTGCCAAAATAACTTTTTGAGACTTTGCTAGCCTGAGAGAGCTGGTGCAGGAAGGAAATGAACTTCTGGGCTCCTGTCCTTTGAGAACTTTTAGTAAGATTCTAGAATGGCCTTAGCAAATTTAGTGTAAGAACTTGTATTAGCTACTTTTCTGTTGAATAATAAATCACCATGGTTTATTGTTCTAGAGGGATAAGAGTCCATCATGGCATGGAATCGTGGCACCATGCAGCACACCATGGTGGCAGGAACAACCAAGAGTTCATGTCTCAAAAGGCAAGCAGAAGCAAAGAAAACACTGGGAAGAGCCAGAGACTTTTGAACCTCACAGCTCACCTCCACTGACACACTTCCTCCCAAAAAGTCATGCCTAAAAGTCCTCCAAACAGTGCCACCAACTGGGCACCAACTTCTCAAGTGCCAGAGCTCATGCGGTGGGGAGGACATTCTCTTCAAACCACCACAGAAATATAATTAAAATGAAACTACTGAGCACAGGACACATGCTGAAGTATGGAGGTCAGAGGATAATCTGTGAGGGTAGGTTCTCTCCTTCCATCATGTCTGCCTCTGGAATTGACTTTCAGTCACCAGTGTGGTGGCAAATACCTTTGCCTGCTGAGCCATTTTGCAGCCCTTCATTTATTTTTAAGAAAGAGCTCTAAATTGTACTGGGAATAAGTACCATAAAACCTAGATATAGCTGTTAAGGGCGAAGAGCTTCCCAGAAACAGAATGACTCGAGAGGAATACCAAAGATCTTTGGGAGATGCTGCTCTGAATTTCTCCCTCTGTCTTTTCAACCCTTGTGGATGCTCTGACTTCCTTCTTAATAGGAACAGAGTAGCATTGTTCTCAGGACCAACATAGCCAGTGTTTTAAAATGATGGCTGTCTGCAATTAGATTTTGCATCCACGTTATCTCACATTTAAGAAATAACGATTACATGCTTATAGGAGAGACAATAAATGATAGGTATGATGACACATGCCACAGACTCAACACTCGTGAGCCTGAGACGGCAGGACTTTCATGAACTCCAGGACAGCCTGTGCCACACTGGAAAACCCTATCTCAACAAACAAAACCGTTTGAAAAATATAAGGCAAAAGACTCAAATATGGTGTAAAAATCTCAGAGGGAGCAGTCTTGAGCAACATCTGTTCTTTATAGTGCAGTATTTTGCTCAGCACACAGAAGTGCTTCATGGATGTGTGTGTATCTACAAGTATGAGTGGAAGAGAGTCTTTGTGTTCATTTGTGTCTAAGGAGGTTCCAAGTTAAGATTATTAAGATGGCATAGGTCATGTTTATTTTCACTCATTCTCTAAATTTATCTAGCTCAGGATGAAGAACTCTCAGCTGTTTTTATTGGATGAAATGATGGGTACTCAGGGGAATTATTCCAGCTCAAATTCTAAGAAGTCCCAGTAACAACATCTGAAGTTCCTCCAGGGTCTTCCAGAGGTTAGGAGTTATTTTCTAACAGTGAATATGTTTTAATTGCCAGGTGTAGCAAATCCTTACATGTCATTCATATTTTCATTTGATTTCAATATGGATCATGCAGTGTTTAAACATTGAGGACTTAATTTTAAGGTAATTGAAATATATTTTTCATTTTAAGGTTTGTCATTTATTTTGATTTATGTTTTTTATTTGGGGAGATGGGATCTAGTTATGTAGCTCAAGCAGGCCTTGGATTTATGATCTTCCTTACAGCCTCTCAAGGACTGAAATTACAACCCTGTCCAGAACTTACCTTTATTTATTTTTTAATATTTTAATTATTTTTATCTAGTGTGTGTGTGTGTGTGGTGGGTGACATGAGGACATGTTTGCCTCAGTACAGGTTTGGAAGTCAGACAATGGCTTCCTGTAGTTGGTTCTTCCCTCCACCATGTTAGGGGAGTTGAACTCAGGTCATCAGCATATGTGGCAACGAGTACCTTTAACTGCTGAAACATCTCCCCTACCCAACAATTAGTTTTTTGTTTGTTGATTTGTGTATCTGTTTCAAGACAGAGTTTCTCTGTGTGACAGCCTGGCTGTCCTGGAACTGGCTCTGTAGAACAGGCTGGGCTCAAACTCACAGAGATCTGCCTGCCTCTGCCTCCCCAGTACAGAGACTAAAGGCCTGCACCATCACATCGGGGCTTAACAATTATTTTTTTAAAATTGTACGTGTCATGGATGGACTCCGTTGATGACTGCATTGATAAGTACATGAGTTTAAAACAATCTAGTCTTTGTTGTTTTCATTTTGCAAATATTTACTGTGTGCAAGGTGTAGGCTGGGGATTGTGCTAACCAGTGGAAGTGTAAGGAGGAGCGGAGTTCCACTTGAGAGCCGCCATCTTGATGGCACATGGACATGACCAACAGGCTCCAGGGAGAAAAGAAGGGTAAATACTTAAGGAAAGAGGGAACTTGAAAACTTTGGACCAGACACTGAAATCATGTATGATAACTCATCCTCTTGTCACAGCGCCTTTGGGAAACTCTCATAAAGGTAGGCAGCTCCAGGGCACTGAGGGGTTGGCGTATAATTATTTGGTTACTAAGGGTAGGCACCATTTGAGCTTTAGGGGCCAAATGGCCCTGAATTCCAGATGGTCCTCGGTATGGGTCTGTCTTTTGGTCCTGTGTTCAGCATCACTCTGTAAAGGGTAATGTATTCTCCTTGACTGGAATGCTTATGGTTGAGCTGTCCAGGAGGACTCTCGGTTTTTGTCTGTGTATTCGTTTTTGCCTTAAAAATTGTTTATCAAGCTGGGCATGATGGTACACACCTTTATTCTCAGCACTGGGGAGGCAGGGTATGAGGAACTCATAGGCTACGCTAGCCTTCCAGAGGGTGTTCAAAGACAGCCAGGAATAAAACAGAGCAACCTTATCTTAAAAAACAAACAAACAACAAAAGCAACATTTTTTTCCCATTAATAGGGGGTCAGGGCAGCATGCTGTTGCCATAGCACAGTTGTGGAGGACAGGACAACTTGAGGGAGTTTTTCTCCTTCCATCAGGTAGGTCCCGAGATGGATCTCAGGTGGTCAGGCTGAGACACAAGCCTTTACAAGCCTTCACCTGCTAAGCCATCTTGCAGGCCCTGCTCTCAATTGCTCAAGCTTTCACCAGTTTAAAGCTAATTACAGCCATTGGAACAAAAGGCATGATGTGGATTAATTCCACTGTTTCAAAGTAGGTTAATACATTCTAACTGCTTATTATCATCTGTTGCTTCTAACTGGTGTAAACCCTGCATTTGCGGTAATTCTGTAAGGTCTAGATTTTAATTTTTTTCATTTGTGGAGTCGTTAATGGGGCCTTAAGATTTCACTGTAGTTTTGTTTTGTTGGGAGAGGGGTGTTCACACACGTGCATGCATGCACCTCTTTGGAGAGTCTCATGTAGCCCTAAAACTTCTTTTCCAGATGTTAACCTCGAATTGTTCCACTCCTAGACCCAGGGCTCTGTGCCTACTACACAAGCACTGGATCCCCTGAGCTACATCTCCAGTCCCTTGTTTCCGTGTTGTTTCTTGGAAGAAAGGGTAGTTGAGGCACGGTCTCAGAAGCCCATTCTAGGATCAAGCTCACAGTGACGTTCCTGTCTGAACCTGTTAAAGTACTAGTCTTACCGGAGTGAGCCAGCCTCCGCGCCCGGGTTATTCTAGCTCCTAATCGCAGGACCCACAATAGTTTCTGTTGGCTGCTGGGTGCGCAAATATAAAGGATTTTGAGGTTTTCTTTTTTTCTTGAAACGGCGTGTGACTGCCCCACTCCACCTCTCCAAGAAGCAGGCTCAGATGAAAGACGTCTCGTGGAGGGGGGAACCCCTCTGCTCTGAGGCGATCCAGCCCGGGAGCCCACATCCCTGGGACCGCCAGCCCGGGGAAAGCCTTACCGAGAATCGAGGGTGCCTTTAAATGCTAATGAGCAGCCGCGCCGGCTTTCCCCACCCTCTCCCCGCCCCGCGCCCGCCTGCCCGTCCGCCGCCCGCCGCCCTCCGCCCGCGAGCACTTGCGCGGGGCCATCTTCGGGGCCGGGAGACCCAGCGAGACCGCGAGCGCGCGCCCCCCCCCCGCCCTCGAGCCGCCGCCGCCGCCGCCCGCCGCCCGCCGCCGCGCGATCCGCACCGGCCTCCCCGAGAGCGAGCCGGCCGCCGCGACTGCCACCGCGCTAACCGCCGCCAACCGCCACCGAGGTGCCCAGAGAGCGGAGAGGCGGCATGAGCGAGGCGGGCGAGGCCACCACCGGCGGCACCACGCTCCCGCAGGCCGCGGCCGACGCGCCCGCCGCGGCGCCCCCGGACCCCGCGCCCAAGAGCCCTGCGGCCGGCGGCGCGCCCCAGGCCCCGGCGCCCGCCGCGCTGCTCGCGGGGAGCCCCGGCGGAGACGCAGCCCCCGGGCCCGCCCCGGCTTCGTCAGCCCCCGCAGGCAGCGAGGACGCGGAGAAGAAAGTTCTCGGTGAGTCCTCGGGTGCAGCCCCGGAGAGGCGGCGGGCGAGGATGGACGCGGATGCAGGGCGGGCTGGGACACGTGGGCCGGGATTTGGCGTCTTTGCCATGGGTCCGGAAAGCAGCGCGTTTCCTGGGGGGAAGATGGGGATTCCGGGGAGGGATGGGCGGGGTGAATTGGGAAGACTTTATTGCTTTTTTTTCCCCCTTGCCTGGGAGGGTCAGGTGTCTGTCCCCGACGCCCTTCCCTCGTGGTTTTGGGACATCCGCCATGCTCCTGCCGGCCACATGCCGGCACAGGGATGTTGCAACGTCTCGGGAAACTTGGGGCGGGCTCCCTCCTCACCCCTCCCCGTGGCACAGATGCAAGGAGCCTTCCAGTGCCCACCAATTGCTGCACATTTCCATCTCCCTGCACTGTGGGAACGCACGTGGTGTGGCGGCTGGGAAAAAAAACTTGGTCGGAAGTGGAGTAGGACGTGTGTCCAAAACATGTTACCTTGGGACTTGTAACTGGAAGGAAAACGGGAAGGTGGAGACTGGATTATGGGGGCAGAGGCTTTGCAACGGTGGCCGTTGGTTTTTGTCCTACATATCTTCCTTAAGGAACGCCCGGTGTGAGGCTTTCCAAGGGCTTGCAGAGCAGGTGGGTGGAGGATAAGCTCCCCGAAGGGTGTGTGCGTGGCGCATGTGGTTCGCTCTCCGAAACAGGAAAGTTAACAGATGGTGTGGGATGCTTCAGAAAATGTTCACTGTTTCTGGGTGGGGCCGTTTGGGCTCGCCTGCCCTCCCAGCTTTCTCCCATTTAGCAAGAAAGCTGAAGGGATAATGTGGAAGAAACAGAACACCGTTCGGTGTTGCCCACTCTAGACAGTCCTTCGGTTCTTGTTTTTCCAAGGCTTTACAAACTCAGTTCCTGCCAAATTCCGTGCTTTTTTTCTTTTTCCCTATCCGCACCAAAAAAGTTCCTTAAAGGTCTTGTGAGTGTTGCATTGTGGTACTTTCCACCAGATGCTGGTTGGAACACTTCCACACAAAATGAAAGATAGAAAGGACCCGGTGTTGCTAACCAAAGCAGGTTCTTAATGATACCTTACTGAGGGCAGATGGGATCATACAGGTTTTCACTTGATCCTTGCACTTCGGGTAGATAATGTCTGTGGAGATGGAGGGAGCCGATAAATGAAGGTTAATTTCCGCAATCTCCAACAGTTAATTCTGTTTCTACCAGATACCTAGTGATGAGTCTGATGTCTTTCATCCTGCCACACAAAAGTCCAGACTATCAAAATGAAGGGCAAGCCTTCTACCTGACACTTGAGCACTGTTTGTTTTTGACCGCTGTGGTCTGCCATCTCCTGTGCCAAGCAGACACATGGATGCCCAAAGTGTTCTGCACCCAGTGCTGACTGAAATGGATATCTGATCTTGGATGCTCTCGTTCTGGTCTTTGCAAAGGGGCCTTAACTTTGGTTTACACCATGTAGTCCTTTAGGGTAAACAGTTTACATGAATAAAAGGAACCGGAGAGGGGGAACTCCACCAATTTCTTGTTGGGTGCTTGATGTTTGTAGTAGTTAACAGTGTGAGTGAGTTTGTTGGGTTATATTAAGTCCTTGGAAATAGTTGGAGAACTAGGTTTTTTTTTTTTGTCTCCAACTCACACGAGACCCACCTGCCTCTGCCTCCCAAGTGCTGGGATTAAAGGCGTGCACCACCACTGATCAGCTGAATTAGTATTTTTAAGTCTACTTTGAGAAGTAAACACCTTCAGCCTTGAGAACAAGTTTTTCTTTTTCATCTTTCCCCTTGTGATGTTCTCATTGCCTTTGCCCCTCTCCTTCCTTGTATGCATCTTTTGGTTTTGCATTTCTATTTTCTTTTCCAGCCTGGTCTTAAGTAGCCCAGGCTGGCCTTGGCCTCACTCACCTTGAAGCAGAGGAGGACTTTTAACTCCTTGCCATCCTGCCTCCACCTCTCAAGGGCTGGGATGACAGGTGTGCATCACCACACCCAGCTTAGTGTCACCCTTTTCTCTGCTGGTTTGTTCCGGAACTCTGAGCATCTGTTTGTAGGTCAAGAGTCAGGACTCTAAGAGTCTATCTATAGGTCCAGAGATTTTGAAAGAAACAAAATCCTCGCCTGACATAGAGGTCATGCTATTTGTTCGTCCAAACCTGGCCTCTTTTGGGTGTTGACACCTGAAGCCTCAATTTTCCCTCTTTGCCTTGCAGCACCAATTAGATTGGTTTAAAACTAAAGGCTGAATAGCTTTTCAAAGAAAGCTAAGATGTTTTTGCAAGCCTGCCCTTGTGCCACAGGCGGAACAGCATCATCTCTCTGCGAGGTAGCCTAGATCTGTACCGTTCGCTCCCAAGCTTTTCCTTTTCTTAAGTGCATCTTGCCGGGTTTTCTGTTTGAGTTCAGAAGATTGTCTTGTGTGTTTCCTGGATTTAGACCTGTCTATTTCCTAGAGATACTAAATTTGGCGTTTACCATCGATTCCAGCAGTCGTATTTGGAATAGTTTAAGATTAATGTGTATCTACAAAAAAAATTAGATTGTTTTTCTTCATGAATTCTCAAGTGAGACTTTGTAGAGAAATTAACCTGCACGTGACGGACTAGAGACAGTAATCAGGTTGACTGTAGAGCATGCCAGGGTCCCCTGTTCAGCAGCTGAAGACTGCAGGGAGAGACCTTGGTGTGAAAAGGGCCTGTTGTGTCCTGGATGGACAAGTACAGAACTGGGATGAGACAGCATCAGTTCTATTATTACTCTGGACTGGTGAGCAGTCATTTGGCTACCAGACAAGATTCTTTATATCTTTGTGGGTTGATTACTAAGAAGGAGCTACTGTGTTGCCTATTAAAGTTTGCCTGGTATTTCAAAGTATGAAAATGATAAGATGGCCCAGCTATCTGTACATTCTCTGTGACTCCTTGTGCTTGCTCATAGGAAATGTCTGTGAGTGGATAACTAGAATGTGTTTCTTTTTGTCCTTTTGTAGTTGTTACTTTTAGTTTTGTATTGAGGATCATACTGTTGCCTGCTTAATGTTAAGTGCTCTACCACTGAGCCAAGCCCTGGAATGTCCTGGGCTTTTTTATTTTGTAAGGATGGTCTTATGCAGCCCACATTGGCTTCAGACTCCTGATCCTCCTGCTCTCACCTCCCAGGTGCTGGGTTTATAGGCACGTGCAGCCACTTCTGCCTTAGAACTGAGTCTTCACTAGCATTCCCTCACCCATCTTTTTTAGTTTAATCACCACAGAATTGTCCAGGCACATGACCACTCCTCGAGGCCTTGGGTACTAGGTGGTAATCACAGCTCTCCACATTCTTCATTCTTCTTCTTCTTCTTTTTTTTTTTTTTGGTGGTAGTGGGGGATTAAGCCATTAATGGTTTACTCAAGGATGTTTAGGCTTAGTGTAATGATACCAGGACCTTAGTGATATGAGCTTTATCTCTTTGTAGGTCAGGTGCTAACATATCTGCTTAATCCTGTTTTAGCCACCAAAGTCCTTGGCACTGTCAAATGGTTCAACGTCAGAAATGGATATGGATTTATAAATCGGTATGTGTCTATGTGTCTTGTACCCACCTTGTAGCGATGGCAGTTACAATTCCATTGTCCTACTTTTTTAATAGACTGTATATTTACATTTTGAAAATCCTAAGCACAGTAAACATTCTCTTCTAAGCTTTTGGTGACTATATTGAGACACATTTAAAAACATTCATATACTCTAGCCTTTAGAAGGCCGCAGAGATGAAAACTACATTCAAATGGGGAGGACTTTCGTTATATCCATAATTTCACAGATGGAGAAAAGAGAACCTGGTTAAGCAGCTTTCTTTAAGGTCACACAGTAATGAGTAACTGAGCTGGGGCTGTAAGCCCAGCCCTGGTTTGGTCCAAGTCCTGTGAGGAAACCAGTGTTTAAACCGTAGTCCCTTGTGACCACTTGGCAGTGAAGGTGACCACAGGCGCTGGGAGACATGGGGATGTATTTTACAGGGTCTTGGCGATTTTCTCTTTCCTTCTTTTTAAAAACCAATTCCTCCATTTTCTTCCTTATCTGTCTGGGTGGGGTGGAGGTTAGGGTGGGGTCGTGGGAGGGCTGTTTTAAGTTTCAGTGTAAGGAGAGCCTAGTTCACAGCTGTGCCCTGTCCTTTTGACTGTCTTGCTTTTGCTAGGAGGAAAACTTAGGGCTCTGATTACATAGCATGTGATTGAGAAAGACATGAGAGCAAAGGGGTGTTTGTGTGGAATCCAGTGCTTGGATCTCTGCATTGCAATGGGGTGCAGTCAAGGGGCATCTGGGAGAGATGGGGGTTATGGAATTGGTACTAGGCATCTGTTTTGAAAAGACAAACTACTTAAGAGGTTGTGTTTTTTAGGTCTTGAGATCTCAGTCAATACATTTGTTCTTTGAAGCCTCTCTGAATGTTTAGAACCTTTAATGGTGAGATTGTTTTTTCTGTCTCCCAACAGAAATGACACCAAAGAAGACGTGTTTGTACACCAGGTAAGAGGGATTCTAGAAGTGATACTTACATGGTCTGTGTGAGTTTGGCAAATGATTACAGTATCTTGAGCCCCTTTGGTTTTTTGGAATCAGTGCTCAGTTCAACATTACTAAGAGTGGTAGATAAACCTTCATATCCCATCATATTAACGGATTTCAAGCATTTGTGTTGTTCCTTTTCAAGTTTGAATGAAGTTATACTCAGTTAAACCATTTTCTGGTTTTTAGAGCCTAGGAGTCCTTAACCAGACAACTGCTTCCGTGTCAGCTTCTGACTGGCCTGATTGTGTGGTTCTTGGTGGTTTGGCCAGAGCAACCTGGCTTTTGCCTGAGCCCGTGGTGGTAGATAAAACTCGTTAGTCTCGTGAACATTACCCAGAAGCAGAAGGTTAGATGTGTGTCTGAGACATAAGAACTCTTCCCATTCCTTAGGCAGTTCTCCCTCCTGTTGACTCAGACATGTCCAGCACATAATCTAGTTCCATGGACCATCCCTCAACCCCCTCCAGTTCCCTTCTGTTTGAAACAAATTGAACAAACGGGTATCATGGAACTCTACTTCATGTGTCTCGGTCCTCAGATGTTCTTTACTATGATCCTAGATTGTTAGCTTTATAGAGTAGATTAGAAATCACGCCTATTCTTGCTGTTCCTTTTGTATATTCAGTCTGAAAGAGGCATGCCGCTGTCAGTGTTTTGATGAGAAAGTGTGGCAGTGGCATAGTGACCTGCAATGGCTGCTGTGCTGTACTTGTTCCCTCGTGTTTGGGTTTGTGTGGTGGGCAGTTGGGGATAACCACGTATAAAGACTATGGTTATAGTTGTATTTTCCATCCTTCATGTTTGCCCTGTGGAATACGTTTCTGTTGATCTAGATAATTGGAGTGGATTTGTTGAGATAAGTCCTAACACACTGAAAAGGAAGTTGATGGTAACATCTGGAGGTTAATGGCCTTTGGGAGAAGCTCCCTGTTCGGTGACTGCTGGGAGAAAGGGGTTTCCATGCTAGTGGAGGCCTCCTAGGCTATGAGCTAATGACCCGATTCCAGCCCCATGAGGTTGTGTGGTGAGTCACCTCAGTGTGTTGAGGCCTGCCCAGTTTAACAGGAAAAGGGGAACGAGCCGGCAGGGAGGGGCTGTTTTTTTGGAATGGCTAAATGTTCGTGTTGTGTGTACATACATCCTGTCCTGAGCTGCCTCCTTCTGGAGAGGGTGAGGTCTCTGCCCTGTTGGCTCACTTTCCCCCCCTCTTTTCTCCCTCCTACTCAGAGTAGAGGAAGGCTGGATTACACATGTCTAATCGCTTTATAAAATAAAGTTGACCTAGTTCCATAGAAACTCCCCAGCCCTTTAACTGTTTAGAGATATCCAGCCAGGGAAGTGGAAATTTGTTGAGGTTTCTTCTCTCCTTGTATTTGAAAAAGAGAAAGGGCCTTTTCTTAAGTAGACAATGTAGGTGCAGATGTCTGGTAGGAGTAGCATCTTTCTCAAGTTTTCTACTGATAGCTGGCATGCGAGATGTGAAATGTTGAGAACTTACAGAGATAATGTAGGGATACGAATTCCTCCATTTGAGCCTGCTAACTCAGATAAGTCACCTGTTGACCTGTTTCCTCATCCATAAAGTGGATAGCGCATAGAGACCAGGTTACATGTCGTCATTCCTGAAATTATCTTATCGTTATATTACCATAATATCTATGGTCATAAACATTTATCTCCTTGATATTTTACTCCTTTTTTTAAAAAAAAATCAGTCATTTTATTTATTTACCTTGTGAGGCAATTTCTTACTCTGTGTCTACACTGATTTTGAATTTTCTGTTGCCCAGGTTGGCCTCAAGATCATAATGATCTTCATCGAGATCATAATGATTCTCTTGCCTCATCCTGCCCCCCACCAACTGTTGATAATTTCAAACATGAGCCACTAAGCTCATCTTTATTTTTGAGAATCTATTGTTGAAATCATGATCCTACTGCTTCTACCTCCCAAATGCTAGCATTACAAGCATGCATCACTGTGTTCAGCCACACATACATTTCTTTTTATTTATGTGCGTGGGGGGGTAGTTACATGCACATGAGTGCAGTGCCTGTGGAGACCAGAAGAATCACCAGATCCTCTGGGTCATAGTTATCTTCCACATAGTGGGTGTGAGAGCCCAATTTAAGCCCTTGCAAGAGTAGTATATGCTCATAGCTGCTGAGCTATCGCTCCAGCCTGCCACCTGTTTAAAAAAGCTTTTGAGGCCAAAAATTTCTTTTGTGTATAAAACCTCTGTACCCAAACCTTGGTTATGTGTCTGTATAAGGTTTTGTGTAGGCATTTTTGCCCTTGTGAAAGGAGCCATAGACAGAACCTCAGGAGCCTCTTGGCTTGATGTAACTGACCGATTTAGTGTCTTGACTGGGTGACAGAGTGCACAAGAATGACTATCTCCTTAATGCACCTACTGGGGATACATTTTAAAGCACCCTGAAACCAAGAAAGAAATGTACGATATTTTTTGGAGATGGCAAGGTGATGGAAGTGTGAGTTGGTTTTGTTTTGTTTTAAGTAAAATACAGATATAGTGTTCTGGCTAACATGAAATTGATGGATACCTTCAGTATTGGAATGTACCTTCATTGGAGTTTTCTGTTTGCCTTGACAGACCGCCATCAAGAAGAATAATCCACGCAAGTATCTGCGCAGTGTGGGAGATGGAGAAACTGTAGAGTTTGATGTGGTTGAAGGAGAAAAGGTGAGAAGCTGCTAGTGGAAGAGTATGCCAGCACACAGTTTTGTTGTACAAGTGGCTTTCCAGCCTTAGTGAAATAATATTTAGGTTTTTTTATGATAGGAGGAAGTAGAGGCAGAAATATCTTACTGGGGGGACTGGAGAGATGGCACTGGCTGCTCTTCCAGAGGACCCGAGTTCAATTCCCAGCACCCACATGGCAGCTCACAACTGTCTGTAACCCCAGTTTCAGGGGATCTGACACGTTTACAGCAATCACATAAAATAAAGTTAAATAAATTATTTTTTTTAAAGGAAATATCTTACTGGATACCACTATAAATATTTGTATGCTATATATTTTAGTTTCTTGTTTTATAAAGGAACTCTGGAATAAATGCTAGTTTCTCAAAGTCTATTTTACTTTGGAAGACGAACTGTCTTGGGTCAGGCATGTAGACCAGTTAGTAGAGTGCGTGCAACCCATGGTTCAGTTCCCAGTGCCACAGAAACATGGTGGTACCCGCCTGTGACCCCAGCACTAGGAAGACTGGAGGAGGAGGAGCGCTGCAGGTTGTAAGACCAGCCTATGTCATACAGTAAACTCTGCCTCAGAAGTACACCCCTCTCACCTCCCTGCTGGAAAAGTTTTGACTGCAACCAATTAAGCCGACCGGGTTCCTCTCCTGGTGGACCCTTGGTGTGCAATGGCTGCAGACAGCAACCTCCTAGGTAGTGTATGCAGCCTATTCCTTGTATAGGTTGCTCTAAGGGACCTAGGAGACAAAGCTCTCCAATTGGTGTTCTTGTCTCTAATCTCACAGTGTTCAGAATTTAGGGTTGAGACAGGTATGCAGGATGACTTTGGGAAAACCCTGGGCTTGGTAGCTGCGATTCACACTGGCCAAACCATTCTATCCTCTGCACCTAGTTGCACAGTAGAGAAGAAGTGATTGAGATCCCAGATGGGACAGGTTGAAGGTTTCTGATCCCTAGAATATCCTATATCTCAAAGAAGTAGGCCTTTTCCATACAGGTTTGTTGTGGGTGGATTTGGTGGTGTGGTTACTGGGGATATAGCTCAGTGTTGGAATACTGTGCCTAACATGCCTGTCCTTAGCTTCCGTCCCTGTCACCTGGGGATAGAAGAAAGACTCTTAAGGCATTGTCAAGAATATAACAGGAAGACCTAAAGGAGGGCTGTGTGTTGAGATTATTCCTAAGTCAGGGCCTTTTCTTCTCTGTTTTTGTGAAGCTCAGAGATGATTCCCACTAAATAGTAACTCAGAGCTGATGAGAGCAGCTGGAGCCAACCAGTCAGGATTCGGATGGTATCTCAGGGTATGGCAGTAGGTTTCACTGCATTTAAGTTCCCTTCCATTGGTGTGTGTTGTAGTCATTCACTCGTGTTCTGAAAGAGGTGCACTGCTCCTAAACTTGGCTGACTAGACAAGGAGGTGGGGCTTCTCAAGCCATAGGTTTTTAGTTACAGAGGTCAGGCACTCTCATTGAGGTGATAAAAGCAGTGTTTTTAGGACCACAGTAGGAGTTCTTAACATAAAAGTTGTCTGTTGCTGGAGGAAGTTACTTGGCTTCTTTGAAAATTGGAGAGCCTCTGTTTCCTTCCTCAGGGTGCTGAAGCAGCAAATGTGACTGGTCCAGATGGAGTTCCTGTAGAAGGGAGTCGTTATGCTGCTGATCGGCGCCGCTACAGACGCGGCTACTATGGCAGACGCCGTGGACCTCCCCGTAATGTATGTTGTCTGTCCCTAATCACTGATTGCAAATACTCTCATGTTTAAAACAGGATGAACATAGGAATGGATAAGTGCCATATTTGAAGGTGCCGTGTCCTGGAGATACAAGAGACATGGTTATTCTTTGAAGGGGAATTTTTTAGTGCCCAGATTTTATTTATGGCTACCTGTGCTATTGAAAACATGACAGTCAGAAGTTGTACCGTTTAGGATGTACTTGGAGACAAGTAACAATCGAGTGTCTTGTAACAGAAGGCTTAATTCAGGTGTCAAGATGTCCATAGGCTTTCTCTTCGGCCAGATTCTCATTGTGATATTCACTGGCACCAGGATTGGGGTTCCCCATCCCAGCTCTGCAAGCTGTTTCTGCCTTGGTGCTGAGATAGCTGGCCTCTAAGAAAGTCGGCATTTAGTTAGCAAGAGTCGGGGATATCTTGGGAATCTCAGTGCATGCTGGCCGCGGAAGTGCTAAGCGACTTGCTTCAGTTAAGGGCCTACTTTATGTAGGAAAGCCTTGTGCTCTTATTTCAAAGTAAGGAAGAGGTGAGTGGTTACTGGTTTGTAGTTCTTTGGGTTAGTTAGTCTCAGTTCAGGTGAAAGCATTTTCTGGCTGGAGCATTCTTGGCTCAGTTTACAGGAATGTTCTCAAGGTAAACATTATGAACCCAATTGTGATCATGAGGAAGGACCTTGCTAGATTTGAATTAAGACTATACATTTTTGATGTTTGTGGAAGTAGATCCTGGTGCCAGCACCTTGTGTTTATGTCAGAGTTAGCACAGTGTGGCAGTTGCTTATGTCATACAAAGAGAAACTTTAGAAAAATCTCAAAGGAGCGAAATATCTTCAGATTAGTCAGGCATGATGAATGACTCTTGTCTTTAATCACAATACATGGAGGATGGTGCTGAGGGAGGCAGATGATGATCTCCTGAGTTCAGGCCAGCCAAGGCTACATAGTGAGACGTTGTCTCAAAAAAAGGGGGGGGGGGACCTACAGATGAAAATACTTGCCTCCATTTTGATAGACACACATCTTTTTCTAAGTGCTTCTGATTTCCAGACTGTCCTCTACTCCTGTCCCGTGTTTGTATTATATTCCTTACATTTTTTTGTTTATATTTTTCTTTTTCTTTTTTTTCTTCCTGTTTTTTGTTTAAAAAACAGTCAGGAGGAGTGACCAGAAAGTTCAAAGTACCTGCCATACAAACATGAAGACCCTAAGTCAGCACCTGCTGGGTGCTGTTGCAATGTGTGTAGCCCCCAGTGCTAGGGCAGAGACAAGTGGATCCCTGTAGCTCATCATCTGGCTAGTCTAGCTGAATTCATGAGCTCCAGGTTCAGTGACAGTCCTTGTCTCAAAAAGTACGGTGGAGAAAATTGAGAAAGACACCCAGCGTCAGCTTCTAGCTTCCACATAAATGCACATGCATGTATTAATCTTTGAGGGGCAGGGATGGGCAGTTGGCTTTGTGATGTTAACTTGTTGGTTCATGGCCCAGATCTCTAGCTGTGATCAGCTTGATGTCTACATCAATTCAGAGGTAAAAGTGGTAGAAAATCTTGGGTAAAAATTTTTTAAAGATTGTACCCTCCAAGAGCTAGAAAAGATAAATCATTATCTGTATGGAATCTTCTACTGTCCTGACTCTGAGTATAGTCAGCGATGGTGATGCCATTGTGATTGCCTCGCAGAGGTCTTTAGGAATGATTTAGCTGCATGAGAGTAAGAGGTATGCCTTCAAAAATTGATGTGGTGAATATTTTCTATGCAAAATATATCTTTACATAACTGTGCATCATTTATTCATACAGGTTTTATAAAGAGTAGAATGAGCCAGGCCTGGTGGCGCAGGTCTGTAATCCCAGCTACTCGGGGGGCTGAGGCAGGAGGATCGCAAGTTCAAGCCCTGTTTGGGCTACAGAGTGAGTTCAAGGCCAGCTTGAGTAACTTAGTGTGAGACCCTGTCTCAAAATGAAAAGTAAAAAGAGGGCTGGGATATAGCTAAGTAGTAGAGTGCTTGTCTAACACAGATGGGCCTTTGAGTTAAGCCCCAGTACCCCAGGGAACCGTGCTGTTGGTTTGTGAGGTTAGACCAAACCAGTTCTGTGGGGAGTTTAGTTGGGCTTGTGGGTTTGGTTTGAAGTTTTAAACCTTCCTCTAAGAGAGACTGGTGACTAGCTTATTAATTTTCAATTAACCTTAAAGGAATTGAAGGTATTTCTTATAAGACTGGCTTAAATGAGATTTGAGATAATAAATTCTTGAGTGTTTGTTGATTTGACTTGTTAAAATAATGATGAATAGAGGAAAAATGAATGATTAATCCCCTTTTAAGTTCTATATTTAGAAATGGTTAGTATAACAGTTAAACCTTATTTCTAGATATTCAAAGGAAGAATATAATACATCCTAGCCCTCAAGCTTTTTGATTTTTGGACCCACTTTTAGGCTTAACTGGTATTAAAGATTCCAGAATCGTTGATGGTATTGATACTGCTATTATATTAGACATTAAAATTACCTTAAAATATTTCATTTAAAAGAACTTATTACGTAGCGATAAAACATTTTAATTGAAAATCCTGTGCAAATCGGGAGGGCAGACTGGCATTGCACTGCATCGTTGGGTGTCTCTGATGTATAGTTTAATAGAAGATAGTCGGATTCTTTGTTTTGTGTTTGGCCTTTTGAAGGACTGCATGCCGTTGTATGCTAGAAGATCCCACCGTATGCTGGTGAGAGATGAACGTCTTAGTGGAACTTTGGGAGTGCTTTGCCTCTCTTACCCCTGGAGGGCTTTCAGAGACCCAGCTGCCCTAGGAAGCATACTGCCTGGGTCAGATCTGCTGATGACATCATAAAGTTTTTTTTTTTTTTTTTTCTTGACAGTTCTTGACTTTCCATGCTGGGTAAATTTGGGAGACGCATTGAAAGGAGCCAAACAGTGTAGCACGGCTGTTCTAATTCAGTGCCAGTAGATTGACTGCTCTTGCTTTTCTGCTGCTTGATATGTTATCTGCATAGATTACTTTAATCTCCATGTAGTTTATCCCAGGCAATCTACATGCCTGTGTCTGCACAGTGTTGTGTCTACACAATGAAAGGTCACTGCTCTGGGAGTTGTGGGTGTTTCCTGGTGATAGCCATCCTAAGTGGTATTCTTTGGTTCTTGCCTGGCTGTAACTTCTTCTGAAACTCTGTTTCTTTGCTTCGCTAGTACGCTGGGGAGGAGGAGGAGGAAGGGAGCGGCAGCAGTGAAGGATTTGAACCCCCTGCCACTGATGGGCAGTTCTCTGGGGCAAGGAATCAGCTGCGCCGTCCCCAGTATCGCCCTCCATACCGGCAGCGGCGTTTTCCGCCTTACCACGTGGGACAGACCTTTGACCGTCGCTCACGGGTCTTTCCCCATCCCAACAGAATGCAGGTAAAATGCACCGGGACTTCTCCTCAGCAGTCCTCACCCTTCGTCCTTCTCTGCCTCCTCCTTCTTCTCCTCCTCCTTCAACTCCAGCTACCGGAAGTAATACATTGCTTGCAGCTAGCTTACCATACTATCAAAGCTGAGGCAAGGCCCACTCTGCCTGTTGAGAACACTCACAGAAACATTTTTTGAAATAGATCATAAACATGAATATCATATGGGACAATGGGATAGATTATCTAGTTTGTAAATCTGTAAGAAAAACCTGCTAGGCATGGTGATGCATGCTGAGGCAGAAGGAGTCTTGAGGACTAGCCTGTGTTACATATTGAGACAGGTGATATGTGTAAGAACTTGGACTTAGACTCTGATCTCCAAAAAGGCCTAAATTTTAATTGTTTTCACTACTGGTTATTTAAAATTTTGAGAAAATGGTTGCTCACTGTTGAATGGCGACATCAGATGCCTTTACTAGAATGTTCTATTAAACACGAGGGTAGAGCACATTGGAAAATGTAAAGTGTTAAATTAGGTCAAAGTGCTAGTTTTCAGGCAAGCTAAGAATCTACAGATTGAGTGCTGGAAATGGGTAGAGCTTTTGTGAATGTGTAATAAGCTTGACAGCAGTGTCTCCATTCCTGGGGAACTTGGGCCCTGATTTATTACTAGCTGCAGCTTCTGTCTTAGTGTGCTTGGGCTCCACCCCCACGTGTTTTGACTGAACATTATGTTCAGTCTCTGGTGTAACCTCCCCTTCCCATCATGCATGACTGTTGTCTCTACAAGGCTTCTTGTTTTTCCCTTCTAACTCTTCAGCAGCTGCTCCTGACAAATGTGCTAAAAATAACAGGCCGTGTCAGATGGATGGGAACACTGGGTACGCGAGGCGTAGTAGTCGTCTTCAGGGCAGCACTCTGGCTTCTAGGAAATGAGGGCACGAGTAGTCAGCAGAGTTGTAACATTGGCTATATTGCTTTAGCAGTGACTTCCTGTTTGGCATGTATGAAGTATGCTTCATGAGACCATAGTGATTCTTTTCACTCTTTAAAAGAGTATAGTCCCCACTGAAGACCAGAACAAAATGGTTCCTTGGTGCCATAGAGTGTCATATGACTTACTGCTGATTTCTTAGCAGCATGCTTACTCTCAGCAACACGGAACTGCATGTGGCTGTGTGTAGTGCTTGCCAACCATAGCCATTCCACATTGAAAGCAAAACACATAGTAGATGTCTGCAGCAAGAGTCTTTCATGCATACCACTTCAGTGTTGGCACATAGTTCCTAAGTCCCCTTAAGCCAGATCAACAACTGAAATCGAAAACTTAGTAAACATGTTTTTACATGTAACTAGGCATCTCTAATAGCATTGCTGTAAACTATTTTAAAAAGTAAGCGTACATCTGTAGGGTAGTTAAAAGCTATTAAGTTTAGTTAGAAAAGGCTTTGATACCTACTGCAGAGTGAAATTCCATGGAGCAGTAGTGTTCGTGCAATACTTAAGGGTTATCAGTAACCAACTGTGGCCGTGTGTGTATTTGGCCCCTGAAATCAAGAGAGTCATTGATGAGAAAAGCAAACAGCACCGTGGCACCTACGAGGTGCAGATGTTTGAAATCAGTTCTAATTTCATCTTACCAGCAGCCTATGAAATAACTAGTGTGGCTTCCATTTTTTTTTTTTTTTTTTTTTGCTTTTCTTACAAATAAAGAGATTTGAATGTTCTTAAAAATCACAACTTTTGGTGACCAGGGTTCTCATTACTCTTGCCGTCACAAGAAACCATGTAAAGTTGTGCCTGGCAGTGTGCGCATGTAGTGCCTGCTCTCCTACAGGAAGATTGGGGACAAACATAATAGATGCTCCACAAGCTTGCAGGCCAGCTAGCCTGACTTCCACAGTAGCCAACAACAAAAGACCCTGTTTCAAACATGGTGGGATGCAAGAACCCATCAAATAGCCGGGCATGATGTTCCATGGCTTTAATCCAGCTTTTAATTGGGAGACCAGCCTGGTGTACAGAATTCTAAGATAGCCAGGGCTATACAGAGAAACCCTGCTTTGAGAAACTAAAGAAAAAAAAAAAACAATTATACATCATGTACCCCCACACATGATAATGGATCACTATATTTTCTGCCCATCTTTTGTCGTTAGAGTGTTCAGGATGTTAAAGGCAGACATGGTTGGTAGCAACTGCAGGGAGGAAGTGAGCAGGATGAGATGCTGGGGAAGGCAGGTCATCTCACCAAAGCTTAGTAAGGACCTTTTGCTGTAAGCATGATGAAACAAAGATGGGCATCTGAGCCAAGAATGAGCGTCGTGACATTATCTATTCTTGATTGACTATTGGGGGCAATGAGCAAATCAAGGAGATGGACCATGGTAAACAGTGTGTGAGTCAGATACTGCACTACCAGAGCAAGTGAGGCTCCGTGGTCAGGGCTGGGTAGTGCTTTAAACAGGCAATGTTTGATAATTTCAGGAATATGTGGTGTGAGGAGTTGGTACCTCATGGACTTCAGCAAAAATGTGAGAAGAATAAAGAAAGATTGAATTTCAGGAGGAAGCTGAAACCATTTTGAAAGCTTTTCTTCTATAACAAGATTGACAGGAAAAAGCAGTCAGAGGTCAAGGGTAGCTGAACAGAGGAAAGTGTCATCTAATGTGTGGTAGGTGACAGGATTGTGGTTTTTGTGGAGAGATTTCAGTGCAGCAGCGCAACGGCACCAAGGAAAGCAGAGTGCGGAGTGTAAGTGAAGGGAGCTGCAGATGCCATAGGGTTGCCAGGGATGCAGTGTCAGGGCTGAGACTGAGAGGATGAATATTGCTTGGCAAAGGACTGTGGGAAGGGACATACTTGGAGGATATTCCAGGAAGGAACTGTTACAGAAGTTGAGACGTAGAGGAAATGAGGCTGAGATTGATGGTCAGGTCTGATAACTTGGAGTGGAGTGTTATGATGAGAAGTTGAACTGTATCAGGAAGTGGGAAGAGAGGCTGCATGCTGTGCTCTTTGATGTTCCTGATGGTTGATGATGATGGGGCTGGGTTTTCTGTAGCCAGTGTATCTGTAAAGGAACTCAGAGAAATGTGGAAACATGGCAAGGTAGTTTTCTTGATTCCTTTTATGGTGCTAAAGTTCCCCCAGCCTCATTTGCCACTTTTTAACATACGAAGAACTTCTGGACAAAGGTGCTAGAAGAGGCAGATGAAGGTAGGCATACACACGTAACATGTTGGACTGCATGTGTATGTTCTATGAGTACATGGCTACTTAAAGACACCAAAACAAGGGACGCTATCCCCAGTTGTTGTTTCTGGGTGCAGTTCTTCAACAGAAAGAAGCCCCTTTCTGGAAATGTAGGCTGTCTGAGCTGGGTCAGAGAAAATACAGTGCAAACCTTTAGCATCCTGTGCCAAAAAGGCAGGAAGTACTTTAAAGAATGTAGGAGACTTGTCAAGAGGCTGTGAACCAGAATGTAGGGGTTCCTATTGGCCAGTAATAAATGTAACAGAGCATAGCTTGATGAGTAAAATGGAAACCTACGAGCCCATACAGGTGAAATAAATAGGTGACCATAGGAAACATTTGAGGAATAGGACGTTTATAGGCTGTGAAGGGACTTTCTTACAGAGCATTCAGTGGGGACCTTTCCTATCAGCGGTACATGAATTAAATGTAATACAACCCAATTTCAGATGCCCAGCTTATGAAAGCCAAGAAAGGTGAAACATCCCAGCCAAAAGAAATATAAACTTAATGCATGATTCTAAGTAGACCTTGCTGTAAGGGACATTGACACCTGGTAAAACTATAATGTAGTCTGAGGATTGTTCTGTATGTCCCATTGTGGTTGTTTTAAAATGAAAGAGGTAAGTGTGGTTTCAGGAGGCCTACGTGCCTTAATCAGAGGTAGATTGGAGATAAATAGGGTTAGTCTGTTTCAAGTGTTGAGAACAAACGTGAACATGAAGCCGTCATCCAGGGTAAAACAGAAATTAATCATAAGGAGACTAGTGGGCATGCTCACAAATGATGGAAATATTTATTTTTCTTTTATCTTAAAAAGATGAAGGATGTATTTGGTTCTGAGGAGGGGCAAGGACATGTTTTTGTTCTTGAGACAAGGTCTCATTGTATAGCCTAGGTTGACCTTGGACTAACAGTGATGTCCCTGCCTCAGTCCTTTGAGTTGTGGAGTTACAGGTTTGTGCCATCATACCTGACTGGGATGGGTTGTTGATTTATGAGTGTGAATGTAGATGCGGAGGTCAGAGGACAATGATGGGTCTTCCTCTATTGATCTCTACATCACTATTACTTGAGTACTATTTTGTGCATGTGTTATGGGAACAGTGTTTTGTCTGCCTGTTCTACATGCACACCTAGTGCCCTTGGAGGCAGAACTGGACTTAGTGGTAGTTGTGGGCCACTACATGTATTCAGACAGTGTACTTAACCTCTGAGCCATCTCACCAACCCCCTCTACTTTATTTTTGAGAGAGGATCTCATTGAAACTGGCCAGTGAGCTCCAGGGATCTGCCTGTCTCTGCCTCTCTGTTTATGAGATTACAGGTGCATGCCTGGCTTTATACATTAGTAGTACTAGGGATCTAAATTCAGGTCCTCCAGCTTGCAAGTAAAGCACTTTGCTGATCATGCACTCTCTTTCCATCATGTGGGTCCCTGGGTGCAAATCCAGGTTGCTAGTCCTAGAGGCAGGTACCATTATCCTAGGAATTTTTAAGCTGGGAGTGGTGGCTATGCAGTTGTAAATCTGGCACTTGGTAGACTGTGGCAGAAGGATCACACATTTGAGGCTAACTGAAACTGCATTGCCGTACCTTGTCCCCCAACCCAAACACACCCTAAATAGAAAAAAAAAACACATTGTACTTTTAAGTGTTACGTGACATAAGCAAATGAAAAAGTTACAAAGAAGAGCTATAGGTAAAGTTATGTTTAAGATTTGTCAGTACTTTGTTGAAACCAGTCTTTAAATCCTACCCTTAGCGACTTCTGTGCGTCATACAGACATTATCGTGTGACAGCGGGGACATGGATGGAAAACGAGTATAAGTTAATGGGTGGATGGATAACGAGTATAAGTTAATGGATCAGTGCATCTGAGTTTGAAGCAGTTGAATGTGTCCCATTGCTCATAAATACAGTGTCATTTCCTTTTATAAAATGAGTTTTTGTGTTTGTTTTTGGTGCTGGGCACCAGTTTTTTGCATGTGTAGGGTGAGAGCTGTGCCAGCTGAGCTGTAGCTGAAGCCTCTAAAATCATCTCTTCAGTATGGATAGGGTCAGATTTTAATGTGGAAAGCTCGGTGCTCTGTGCTAAGGAAGTGGAGAAAGGCTGTTGGGGTAGGAATGAGTTTTCCTTTCCTGTCATTCATAAAAATAACCAGTAAGTAGCGGGCTGTTGTGACTGGCTTCAGGCCGGATAACGAAGCCCTTGAGTCTGTTTGCTTTTGAAAGCCAGTTTTCTGCACGTGCCTATGTGCTTTGACCCTCCTTGCCCTGTGTCCTGACTCATTTCCAGCTGTCGTTGCCTTCTCTAGGCTGGTGAGATTGGAGAGATGAAGGACGGAGTCCCTGAGGGAGCACAGCTCCAGGTTCATCGGAATCCAACTTACCGCCCAAGATTCCGCAGGTAGGAGTGATTGCACAGTTTTGGGGATAGCGAGTGAGGAGCAGCAGGGTGGAGGAGGGCACTGTGGGTCTGTTTCCTGGCTCTTTATTATTGAAAAATATGGTGACTTTGGTCATAAGCCTAAAAGTTTCTCTTTTTTTTTTAATGGTGGGAATAGAGCTCAGGGCTCCACACAGCGTTAAGATACTTTACTCTTTAGCGTCAAAATGCTGTTCTCCTTTAACTGGGACTGTTGGTCATGGCCTGCAACTTGAAGTCACATAAATTAATCTTTTTACTTGTGTTGACACGGGGTCTTCCTCTGTAGCCACATCTTGCCTCATATCTACCATGTAGTCTAGGCTGGCCTTAAATTTGGGCTCATCATGCCTCACCCATTGGCCTCCCACGTCTGAAATTATAGGTGTTTGACACCATGTCTGGCTTAATGCTTAATTTTTACTAAATTAAACAAGCGTTAATCAATGAGTAGTTTGGTGTGTCAGAAATGGAGGAAAATTGAGATTGAATATTTTAGCCATCAAGGCAGTCTACTGGGGCTTTTGAATCTGGCTGTGGAGTACCATAACCCATGAAGAATCAAAGAGTTTAGTAGCTGTATGTCCTTTGACATGTTTCTGTACTCGGCGATGGCTGCCAGATCTGTACACTGGATATTTTCAGTGGTCTTCCAAAGCTGGAGGCAGAGTCTGATGGATTTCTGATTTCCAGACCCATTAGGGCTTAGCAGGAAGGCCCTGTTTCAAATACCTAACTGGTGGAGTCATTCAGTGATAAGAAGTTTAAATGAACAGATGATCTGTGGTAATGATCATGGTGCCCTCCGTACACCCTGGATGTCAGCCCTACTGTCATTACTGTTAGTGAAGGGTGGGTCATTTTCATGTGCGTTTTCTCTTCCAAAGCCTCATTTGGGCTAGAGTCCCTGACATTCTTTGGGTGACTGTTTGGTTTGGTTTCAACCTTAAGTATCCTTTGTATGTGTTCCTCAACATGTATGAGTAGATCAGAGGGCAGATCTCTCCCTCAGCTTCCAGTGACGGAAGCCAGGCCACGGGACATGCATTTGGAGTGCAGGCTCCACCTAGAGCCATCTCACTGAGGAAGCTTCGTAATAGAGGCTTTTGTCAGTTTCTTCTCACCCATGAGGTGAGGGGAACTAGTAGGCTTTTTTGGATGGTTGGTGTGTCTTACATGTTGCCCCTTTCCCCATCTACAATCTGGAAATCAGAGAACTGGTGCCACTTTCAGACTTAGGAACATTGACATGTGTTTCACTGGTTGAACACCCTCATTCAGAATGCTCCACGGTGTTAGTTAAGCCTTATAAATGTTTTTTTGGCACTCAGACATTTCAAATTCAGTGTTTTAAGTTTGTGGGTGAGGGATACCCAACCTGTATCTTCTAATTTAGCAATAGGGATTTATTCAAACAAAATAAAATATATTGGGGAAGGATTTATTTGTACCATGACCTTCCTTACTTACATGGTTGATTTAGTAAGTGTTGGTCTTGGCTTGGGTCATCTTTTGTGGAGGCTATATCCTGGGCCATACTTTTTCTTATCCTAGGTGCCTATCAAAGTGCCTTGTAGGACCCTATCTATTTATTGTGTGCTTGTTTACTACAAATGTGTGAACAAGTGAAGGAGCAAAATAATGGAGAAATAAGGTTTTTCACCAAGACTTCATTGCATCTGCAGGTCTGGTCTGTGGATGATTCATTCAACAAGTACTTGTTAATCACTTGATTCAATAATAGTAAACCAACCCTGTGTCCTTGAGATCCCTCCCACTCCTACCCCTGCCCACACATTTCCTTTAGCCACACTGTATGTGTTCTCATGTAGCTTCTGTTCCCTACTCTAGGGGACCTGCTCGCCCACGACCTGCCCCTGCTATTGGAGAGGCTGAAGATAAAGAGAATCAGCAAGCTGCCAATGGCCCGAACCAGTCATCTGCCCGCCGTGGATTCCGACGCCCCTACAACTATCGGCGCCGCCCCCGTCCCCTGAACACTGTTTCACAAGATGGCAAAGAGGTAAAGCCAGCATCCAGGAGGGACATACCCAGACCATCGTTAGTTGTACCATCTTCTTTATCATCCTAAAGATGGTCTTGCTGTGTGTGACACTGGGTCCGTATAAGCACAGTGTTCTGCTTAGGGTCCATCAGTAGAGAACATGCTCTGCCTGTTCCACAGCTGAATGTGTGACTTGAGCTCGGCTGTGGTCTCCGGAGGAATCACGCTAGCAGTGATTGGGGGCTCAGGATGAAGGACAGCAGTGGATAGAGGAGGAAATCGATAGTGAACAAGTACAAAGTGACAGCAATTATGTGCCATGTACTCTGGGGAGAGGGGTATTTATTGGCCTACTAGAAGTCACTTAATCTCTGACTTACACATAAAAGAGAAGTGGAAATGTTCATTGTTATTTGTTTGCCTAGGTGAGAAAATTCTCTTTTTAGACCTTTTACCCTTTAAAACACAGTTCGCTGAAGGATTTTAGTTGTGCTTTTGATCTGTTTCAGACCAAGGCTGGTGAAGCACCAACTGAGAACCCAGCTCCAGCCACCGAGCAGAGCAGTGCCGAGTGACCCTGGCCCCCAGGCACCTTCACCACCAGCAGGGTGAGCCTTGTTCTCTCAGGTGTCACCTGTGATCCCACTGTGCCCATCCTTGGTCTCCATTGTACCTTGGAGATGGAGGATGTGGGGATGGTTGGCCACACAGTATATTTGGGATTGACCTATTTGAATAAGTTAAGGTATAAATGAGACAGAAATTCTTAATTTAAAAAAAGAAAAAAAATTAAATGAGACAGAATTAATAATCTCCACTTTTTCTAAGGTAACCTTCATTTATTCAAGTTCTTTTGATCCTGGGATCTGGGAATGAAACTCAGAAGGGCTTACACAACAAGCACATTACCCACTGAGTCAAATTTTATCATTTATGTTTGGTTTATTTAGGCAATATCATTTTTTAAGTTCCTTCAACAAGTATATATGTGTCTGTCTTTATGGTGATGTGTGCTTGTGAGTATGAGTGCCCACTGAGTCCAGAAGAGGCCATCAGATGCTCTGGAGCTGGAGTAGGCAGTTAGGAACTACCCAGTGTTGGGACTGAAAGCTAAACTCAAGGCCTCTGGATGATTAGCAAACACTCCTAACTACTCAGCCATTAACTATTTTTTAATGTATGTATTGATTGGTGGTGTCTTGCTTTGTAACCCTGCCTGGCCTGGTATGTGCTCCCTTGAACTGGAGGCAATCCTATTTCAAGTTTCACCAAGTACTTGGGTTTATGGGCTCGTACCCATGTACCTGGTTTGACAAGTCGGCTGTTGTGTGTTTGTGTAGATGGACCCCTGCCACCCATTCCTGTGAGTGCTGGGTATCTCACTTGTCCTCATTCTTCTGGCAGGCACTGTTCTGAGCCATTTCCCCAACAAGGACACCTAACAAACTCTGTGCTGTTTTGCCACCTACTAGTTAATGTCATTGTTTTGCTTTGGTTTTTATGACAATCTTTTAGTAGATAAGTGTGCTGGTATACACCTTTATTCCTAGCACATGGAAGACTGAGTTCCAGGACAGCCAGAGCTACATAATAGAGAGGCCCTGCCTCAAAGAACAAACAGACAGAAGGATTCTCACAGTATAGCTCAGGCTGTCTAAACTCTGAACCTCTAGGATGACATGCATGCACCACCACACTGGGCTCAATTTGATAATGAATGGTCCCCGACCAGATCCTGATTTTAAATTCCAGGGAACTGTTACCCGCAGCATAAACTTGGTTTCTCTTTGCCCATCTACTGATCAGCATAATGTGACAGACAGTACAGTGTGGTGTGAGATCTAGTGAGGCCTATTCGGGGACTACGGATTGAGCAGTTTATCCCCTGCCTCGTTGACGTCTGCTCCTGTTGGAGAGAGCAGACACAGGTGATTAGAGCTGTCACGGGAGTGTTTGAAGTATTGAGGTATTAGAATAGGATGGAAAAGAGTAGCATCTCAGTGTGAGGATCACACGTTTTCTGTCTTGCTAAAGTTCTTGTCAGTCTTGTGTAGATTGAAGTGTAGCCAGGAAGGAGCAACTGTCAGAGGGTTGGGCTAAAAGTTTAGACCATACTTGATTTTGGTTTTGGGTTTTGTTTTTGTGGGGCAGGGACAATGAGGGAGACAGACTAGTAGTCATTCTTTAGTTCCCGGTGGCCTACAACTCATTGTCCAGGCTGGTCTTGAACTTTGGTCTAGTGTTCAGATAGTAGGCATGTGCTACCACACCTGGTTTTACCTATCACCCTTCTAACTGATATTTATGGTTTTTTTTTCTTGCTACCCTTGTGCGCTGTAAAGCCCACTCTGCCGATGGCATTTTTTGAGAGTGCAGCTTTGGGTTTATAATGAGCTTTTCTGTGCAGTGCTGTGGGGTTGGAGTTGGCTCTCCCCAAAGAGCACACTGCTGTGCTGGCTGTCGGCAGCATTCCTTATTTCTTTAGGCAGAATGTACACAGTCGCTCTTCAAATCTACATTAACCCACTGTGTTGTGTGTAGACTTAGGCTATAGCCAGCAAGCCCCACAATGCCGGGAAGTTCCAGGTGGCATCATCATACAAGGCTTTTCATGTGCATTATTCTGTACAGACTTTTCTACTTTGTAAAAAGTATTTCACCAGAAAGTAAGAATTTTCATCCTGTGTTAATCTGTGTAAGATGTATCCTTGGTTTAGAGCCTTGTAAATAATTTTGAATTGTATGAAAAATAATTTTTGTTTGTTTGTCCTAACTTTTTTTTGGTTATTGTATATCACTTTTGCTAAGGTTGACTTTAATTTCTTACAGGTGACCTTAAGAATTAATGACCATTCAAAAAAAACAAGGCAAAAAGCACACCCACGACCTTACCAACACCAAAGAAACATCTAAGCAATAAAATGGAAGACTAACCAAGATTTGGACATTAGAATGTTTACTATTCTCTACGAAACTAACACCTACAAAGGGAATGGAGCCAGCAAGTGTTCATCAAGCTGCGTCCCAGGAACCTGCACAGGCGCAGGAGAGCGGCCTCCCCAGTTTCAGCAACCACTAGCTTTATATTTTTTTCCCTGGTTTTTACTGTTTTGGTAATATGAATTAAAAGAAGAAATATTAATACCACATGGGGATTGCCCCAACCAAAGAAATCTGAAATATATAGTAAATGCTCTTTTTCCTTTGTTGTTCATTTTGGATGCTGGTGCTAAACTTCCAAATGTCATGATTTAAGATGAAAATTTATGCCCTTATTTATTCCTAGGCTGAGGGGAGGATTTGCTTTCTTACATAGCTCTCTCTGAAATGTGCAGTAACAAGTTCCTCAAAAATAAAATTTTTACCTTCAAAGGAAAAACTGTTGAAGCTAGTGTGTATTTTCTTCTCTCTCTCTCTCTCTCTCTCTCTCTCTCTTTTAAGTGTGTATGTTAGTGTGCCTGGTGCCCTTAAACATCGGAGAACATTAGATCTAGAAGTGAAGGAGTTACATACAGATGGTTGTAAACTGCCAGGTGGGTGCTGGGATCAGCTTGTGCTCTTAACCACTATCTCCCAATCCCATATTTTCCTGTCTTTACATCATTCAGGTCATTGGTTACTGTTAAATGTTGAGCCAAACACAGACAAGTTGTGTTTTGTCGTTTGTTTGAGGTCATAGGAACTGGGTGGGTGCCTTTGAAATATGCGACCTAGAGATAAGTTTGTTTCTGGTAGAGAGTGGGTAGGATGAGGTATCGCAGGCTATTTCCTGCCCAGTCATCAGAGCAGACGCTGGATGACCTTGAGGTGTATAGTTTCAGATCTGTTGTTAATTTTCTGTAGATTTATGAAGGAGTTTTAACTTTATACCTGAGGTTTTTTTGACATCAAGTCATGTCCTATGTGTACTCAGTTATCTCTGGCTATTCATTCAGGGATGCGTCTAAACAAGTTGTGCCCTAAACCCTGCGTGCCCATAGCCTTCACTAAAGTGGAACAGGGACTAGCCTCCTGTCATTCCTAGGTTGCAATCAAAGTAAGTGACCTGTAAATAGTTCTGAGGCTGCCTATGCATCATTTTGGTGATAGTGAAAGCAAAGGTCCGCTCTAAATACTTTCCTTTGGGGTGCATGTCTGATTTTACATGAGGAAAAAATGTCTTTTACTTTGCCTGATGCTTCAGGGTGAGTGGTATGATTAAGATGGGTGATAATGCCAGTATGGGAGGTAGAGGAGTAGAGCTTAAAAAGATGATAACAAGGAGGAAAATTATTTCCATATTTTAGAACATAAGGGTATGGAAAGATACACGTGTATAGCTTGTCCAGACAGTTGCCGTTTTGGTGGGTAGAGAATTAAGAGTAATTTGCCCCCAGATTAGTGTTCTGTGAGTTGAGTGATAGATGGCAAGAGTCTGGTTAACTATTATGTAATCTACTCTGCTCTCTTAAGGACAGTGACAGCTAGACATGGAAACACAGCGGTCCTTGGGTCCTTCACTTTTCCCACAGACCTAGCCATCCTCGGCAGGTTAGGTGGTAGCCAGAATCAAAAAGACAGCAGGATTTCTACACAGTGCCCCACATCGACCTCCACCATTCACCTCCCATACAGAGGACATTCTTTTGTCCTCACAAACAGAACAGTGACTGCTTTCCAGATACCATCTTAGCATCTGTACACACATCCAAGTAGATAGTTTGGTCCACATTGTGGTGTGGAAGAAGATAATGTCTCCCCTCGGGCTTAGACCAGGATAGCTGCTGATTAGGACTGACAAACTGTCCCTGGAACAATGACTTCTCTGGGCTGAATACAACAGATGAAAGGTTCTCTTTGTGTAATCATGATAGTGTTTGAGTATTGGGGTGTGTGTGAGTACTTTTCATAGTAAAACTAGTGTTTTGTTTTTTTCAGTAAGTGTATTTTACATTCACTCCCTATTCCCTCTTATTCTGCTGATCCCCTTAGAATCTATTCTTGTGTATGTGTGTGTGCGCACACACGTGCATGTGTGTTTGTGTTAGGGTTGGTCTCAGACAACTTGACAGTGATAGAGACTAAGGAAATTTTCTTCCCCAACAACTGCTTACTATCCTCAGGACAAACAGGTCCAAACTTGAGCAGGCCTCCAGGCAATCACTATCGAAAACTTTTTCCATTTATTTGTAAGTTTGTCTGTGAGTGCTTGCGTGTGGCAGTTAAAAAGATCATTCCTCTGATCATGGGGGTCCTAGGGATTGAATTCCAGTCTTCAGACTTGGTGGCAGGTACCCTTTCCTGCTGAGCCATTTCAATGGTCCCTTGGTTTGTGTGTGTGTGTATTTTAACAACTAGAAGCAAAAACAAGAAAACCCTATTTATTGTGTTTGTGCAGGGAGGGAGTACACATGCCATAGTACATGTGGAGGTCAGAGAACAATGTACAGTTGTTTCTGTCTACTTCCACCATGTGGTTCTAGGGATTGAGCTGTCAGACTTTGTAGCAAAAGCCCTAACTAACAAGGACCAACTTTAACACTACCCCCCAACACAAATACTGGCATATCAGCTAGTCATATCATCATGTGAGTCTTGTTGAGGCAAACACTAGTAATTTTGTAGATATGGGTTCTTGAATATATTTTGGGGCACTAGCAACAGTGGACAAATAAGACCTCTAGCATTTACAATCTTTCTGACTCTGAAGTTTTCCCTGAGCCTTAGGTGTAGGGTTGTCTTGTAATGTGTCAGCTGGGGTTGGACAGCCCACAGTCACATATGTTTTGGCCAGTTGTGGGATCTCTGTAATAGTCCATATTCTGCAAAAAGAAAATTCTTTGATGAGGGGGGGGTGCCACTGACTCTCTTCAAACTGACCAAAATTAAACGAGGAAGAGCCTCTAAAGACTTCAAAATAAAACAACAAAATTATAACAGATCAAAACAAGACCTCAATGAGATTCTGGGCTTCAACTTTCCCACTCTACTTTGAAAGGTTTTGTTGTGTGTGTGTTTGCTGTGTACTTCCTCATCCCCAATAAAAGCCTTTCTTTACCTGCCTGTCCCTGTTTGCTGTGTTTGAGAGTCCCCTTACCTGCCATACGCAATATTTTCCTGCCTTTTAATTTAGCTGGCAGAGAAAAGAAACTTCATCAAGATGGTGGTTCATTCATCTTGATTCTTCAAAGTCCTGTACCTGTGTTGTTCAAGTCTGTAGTAGTAGGAGTGTTTTACTAATGTCAAAATGTAGTTGCTTGGTTGTCAATGCTAAGTTATCCTATATCCATGCTTCAGTACAAAAATCGCCTCACCTGGATTGAGCAATTTCTGCTTCAGTAATTAGTATTCTTAGTTCTGGGAAGAGACAGAAAACAATTGTGTTGAGTGGATTATTAAAAGTTTAGAGCTCCAGCTTGTGAGAAGGGCAAAATCTTAGTTCTCTTCTGCTTTAAAATTTTGCCTGTAGATTTTACTTAGGGCTAATATAAATCTATCTGAACTATTTGAAAAGTTAAAAGAGCTGGATGGAGTGGGAAAAAAGATAAAAATTGAAATGAACTGGGCACATTACCTCAGGGCTGTAATACCAACTATTGGGAGGTAGAAGTGGAAGAATTAAGAGTTCAAGGCCAATTTAGCTACTTTGACTGAAGTCAGTACGCCTCAAAAAGATGAAACAGGCCAGGTCTTGAGATAACAAGTCTTTTGCTTGTGTCAGGAAAATCTGATTAAAGAGCAAGTGATGATAAATCAGAAGTGGATTCTCATCACTCCACGGCTCCTGATCCGGCTGCTGAAATTGAAAATCAAAGTGGTAATTTTTCATTTGCAAGCAGCTTTAAATGGCAAAACTCCATCCCCACCCAAAGGCAAAGTCCCTTCATTACAAAATGTGTTCATTCACCTGCATGTACAGACCAACACTTCCAGTGACTCATCTCTAGAACCAAGACCATTGACTTTAAAAGCTATCTGTGAAAGATTTAAGCAAAAGAGACATAAAAGGGGAAACTGGGGCCAAAACTACCTCTAAGGTATGACTGGAAGGAAGTCAAAACACTAGCAGCAAGGAACCTTATTCCATTTTTTCACTGTCAGAAAATAGAAGAAGCTGTTGCCATGGAGGAAAACTAACTCCCCCAGCATATTGGGAGAGTTTTTTTTTTCCACTGGAAAATGAAATATCACCTTGAGAAACCCTTGAAGCAAACAGAGGCTGGTGAAAAATTCAAGAAAGATCATAGTCTCACAAGTATATTGATGAGGGTAATGCTATTCCTGCCACTGAAGATTTATTAGCAGAAGATGGAACTCGGCCAATGTAAGGCCCTAATATGTTCTGAATCTCCCTCCCCCAACAAAAGGTGAATGCATGTTTGGAACAAGAAAATAACAATAAAGAAATGACATTGTCACTGGGAATTCCTGGGACCAAAAATACTGAACAGAAACAGAAAAGCCTGGATGGTTCATGAGCAGGTGAATGTTCAAGAAAGTAGTGAATACAAAGAAAGGGATGGAGAGATGGCTTAGTGGTTAACCTCCACCCCCCAAGAGTTGGAGTTATAGGCAGTTGTGAGGTTTACCATATTCATGTTCTTCACTGTAGGTGAAGGTTTGTAGAGGCAACTCATTCTACCCATGTTGCTCCTATTTAGAAAGAGTGTATATTTAAGCCATGATACCATGATATAATGATACGTCCTCTATGGCAAACATAGTGTGACTTAGCCCTGAAGTTGGAAGTAATGGGTACTCAAAATGACACAGAATGCCTGAAGACACTTCCTTGGCAGATTGAAATTACTGGCCTCTTGTTTTCCACTTGCCTCTGCTAAGTCTTTTTCTGGTTAAGTTTCATTTTTATATGAAATGATTGCTTTGCTGGTACCATGCACAACTTGGAATCATTCTTATCATCTCGAACAAGTAGTAACTATTGAATGTCCCAGTATTAGAGCAGTGTTTTTTTTTTTAAATTAGTTGCACCATTCTTTATGGATATGACAGTTGTTGGGAGTTTGTGACTCTGAAATATAGATGTCTCTTTGGCTGAAAGATGTATAGATGAATTATTGCTTGCAGGTATGTATTCTGAGAAAATACACTTTTTCTCTCTGTAATAATTTTTTTTATTTTTTATTGAAAAAAATTTCTGCCTCCTCCCAGCCTCCCATTTCCCTCCCCCTCCTCCCACCCTCTCCCCCTCCCCCCACTCCTCTCCCTCTCCCTCTCCAGTCCAAAGAGCAGTCAGGGTTCCCTGCCCTGTGGAAAGTCCAAGGTCCTCCCCCCTCATCCAGGTCTAGGAAGGTGAACATCCAAACTGGCTAGGCTCCCACAAAGCCAGAACATGAAGTAGGATCAAAACCCCGTGCTATTGTCCTTGGCTTCTCATCAGCCCTCATTGTCCGCCGTGTTCAGAGAGTCCGGTTTTATCCCATGCTTTGTCAGTCACAGTCCAGCTGGCCTTGGTGAGCTCCCAATAGATCAGCTCCACTGTCTCAGTGGGTGGGTGCACCCCTCGTGGTCCTGACTTCCTTGCTCATGTTCTCCCTCCTTCTGCTCCTCATTGGGACCTTGGGAGCTCAGTCCTGTGCTCCAGTGTGGGTCTCTGTCTCTATCTCCATCCATCGCCAGATGAAGGTTCTATGGTGATATGCAAGATATTCATCAGTATGGCTATAGGATAGGGTCATTTCAGGTTCCCTATCCTCAGCTGCCCAAGGAACTAACTGGGGACATTGCCCCGGGCACCTGGGAGCCACTCTTGGTTCAAGTCTCTTGCCAACTCTAAGGTGGCTCCCTTAACTAAGATATGTGCTTCCCTACTCCCCTATCCAACCTTCTTTTATCCCCAATCATCCCGTTTCCCCAAGTTTCCCCCATCCTCCCCTTCTCACTTTTCTCTCCCCATCTCCCCTTACCCCCATCCCGCCCCACCCCCAAGATCCCAGTTTTTTGCCCTGCAATCTTGTCTACTTCCCATAACCAGGAGGATAACTATATGTTTTTCTTTGGGTTCATCTTCTTATTTAGCTTCTTTAGGATCACAAATTATAGACTCAGTGACCTTTATATATAGCTAGAAACTAATTATGAGTGAATACATCCTATGTTCATCTTTTTGGGTCTGGGTTACCTCACTCAGGATAGTGTTTTCTATTTCCATCCATTTGCATGCAAAATTCGAGAAGTCATTGTTTTTTATGGCAGAGTAGTACTCTAATGTGTATATATTCCACACTTTCTTCATCCATTCTTCCATTGAAGGACATCTAGGTTGTTTCCAGGTTCTGGCTATTACAAATAATGCTGCTATGAACATAGTTGAACAAATGCTTTTGTCATATGACAGGGCATCTCTTGGGTATATTCCCAAGAGTGGTATTGCTGGGTCCAGGGGTAGGTTGATCCCGAATTTCCTGAGAAACCGCCACACTGATTTCCAAAGTGGTTGCACAAGTTTGCATTCCCACCAGCAATGGATGAGGGTACCCCTTCCTCCACAACCTCTCCAGCAAAGGCTATCATTGGTGTTTTTGATTTTAGCCATTCTGACAGGTGTAAGATGATATCTCAAAGTTGTTTTGATTTGCATTTCCCTGATCGCTAAGGAGGTTGAGCATGACCTTAAGTGTCTTTTGGCCATTTGAACTTCTTCTGTTGATAATTCTCTGTTCAGTTCAGTGCACCATTTTTAATTGGGTTAATTAGCATTTTAAAGTCTAGTTTCTTGAGTTCTCTATATATTTTGGAGATCAGACCTTTGTCTGTTGCAGGGTTGGTGAAGATCTTCTCCCAGTCAGTAGGTTGCCTTTTTGTCTTAGTAACAGTGTCCTTTGCTTTACAGAAGCTTCTCAGTTTCAGTAGGTCCCATTTATTCAATGTTGCCCTTAATGTCTGTGCTGCTCAGGTTATACATAGAAAGCGATCTCCAATTCTACCAAAGGCAATTTATAGATTCAATGCAATCCCCATCAAGGTCCCATCAAAATTCTTCACAGATCTTGAGAGGACAATAATCAACTTTATATGGAAAAACAAAAAACCCAGGATAGCCAAAACAATCTTATACAATAAAGGAACTTCTGGAGGCATTACCATCCCCGACTTCAGACTCTATTACAGAGCTACAGTAATGAAAACAGCGTGGTACTGGCATAAAAACAGAGAAGTCGACCAATGGAATCGTATAGAAGACCCGGTTTTTAACCCACAAACCTATGAACTCCTCATTTTCGATAAAGGAGCTAAAAGTATACAGTGGAAGAAAGAAAGCATCTTCAACAAATGGTACTGGCACAACTGGATGTCAACCTGTAGAAGAATGAAAATAGACCCATATCTAACACCATGCACAAAACTCAAGTCCAGATGGATCAAAGACCTCAATATCAATCTTAACACACTGAATCTGATAGAAGAGAAAGTGGGAAGTACCCTACAACATATGGGCACAGGAGATCGCTTCCTATGTATAACTCCAGCAGAGAAAATACACTTTTAACTTTTTATTGTATCATTTATTCATTTGTTTGGTTTTGTTATTGTTGATTGTTTTGAACAAGGTTTCATGTTGTCAGCATGATCTCAAAGTTATTATGTACCCAAGGCTAATCTTGAATTCTCTTGTTTTTTGGTGGGGGGGGTGGTGGCTGGAGAAAGGGTCTATTTTGTAATTTTCTATGTAGATCAAGCTGGCCTGTTTCTGCCTCCTAGTTGATGTTTTTCTGTTGGCTTAATGGCTACATATGAATCTACTGATATTTTACTTATCATCTGCTGCCATACAACCCTGCAGTCAGTACCTTTCTGTCCTGGCAGGTTGGTCCCATGGCCTGGTTCTGCCATGACTGATATATATGAGTGTGTGTGTGTGTGTGTGTGTGTGTGTGTACAAAATGCTTAAATTGAGTCTCTGTCTTCAATAAGACTCAGGAGTCAAAGAATGGGGTGAAAACTTGCTAGCTCAGAGAGGTTAGGTAGCAAGTAGATGACCTTGCTTTTTGGCCAGAGACATTGAAAGAGACAGGTCCCAGAACCAAAATGAAGCAGCAAATTCAAGTCCCTGCCCTTTGCTTCCTGTGCGTCTTCTACATTCTCTATGGCCAATTCCAGTCAGCTAAATGCAGGCTCCACCCCAATTCAAGGGTTAACTTTATTGGCAAGTCTCAGGAGTGTCAGAGTGTGATAAAAATATTTTACAATATTTCCCCCTTTTTGTCTAAATAAAAAGAAAACTTTTTAACTCTAATACAGTAAAACTATATACAATAAGAACAACTATCAGGTATTGTCTAAATAAAAATGGGAAGTTTTAACTCAAACATAGTAAAACTATATATAATAAGGAAAATTATCAAGTAAGAATTACATTCACAAGCAATGTCCACTTCATAAGTATTTGGCAAATTTAGAGAAATAACTGTATTATCTATCCTATCTTAGTGAGTCCAAAGTTTTATACCTAAACTGCTTCCTATCAAAACTTGTATTATCATCCTAAAATATTTTTAGGCCTTAAAATATCTTCTTAGATAAACAGCTTAAGCTTTTATGCCTTTAACCATGTGCATGTATTACACCTCTTTTTGTGAGGATTAATATCTGACAAACTTTTCTATGAAGCAGGAAATTCTGAAGGACTACCCTACCTTGCCTTGGCAAAGTTAAACAGTTGCTTTTTTTGTCCTTCTTGTTCAGTTTGGAAAACATACTGTCAGAAGTTGAGGCAAGGGCAGTTTCTTGTCCAAATGGCTAGTTTTACCACATTGAACGCAACCTCCATATGGTGCCTTTTTTTGATGCCTATTATCCTTTTTTTGAAGTAAATTGATATATCAGACATACCTCAGTATCATGAAAAGGTTTAGGATTTTTTCTTAAGATTTTTTTATTCATTAATTATTTTTACAAACCAATTCTAGTTCTCTCTTCCTCCTCTCCTCCTGCTCCCCTCATCTACCCCCACCTCACTCCTCATCTGCTCCTGAGAAGGTGAGACCTCCCATTGGAAGTCAACTAAGTCAGTCCCATCATCTCATTGAGGCAGGACCAAGGCCTTCCTTTTCATGCTTATGCTGAGCAAGGTATCTCTCCATAGAGTATGAGCTCCACAAAGTCAGTTCATGCACTAGGGTTAGATCCTGGACCCACTGTTAGTACCCCCACATGCTGCCCAAGGCTCACTATTGTCACCTGACTTTGGGGGGGCTAGTTTGGTCCTATGCAGATTCCCTAGTTGTCAGTTCAGAGTCAGTGAGCTTCCACTAGTTTGGGTCAGCTGATTCTGTGAATTTTCCCATGATGGTCCTGATCCTTTGTTCATATTATTTCTCATCCCTTTTTTTTAAATTGTATTCTAGAAGCTCGACCCAGTGGTTAGCTGTGGATCTCTGGATCTGCTTTAATCAGTTTCTGAATGAGGATTCTATGATGTCAATTAAGGTAGGCCTCAATCCAATTAAAGGGAAGGGCAGTTAAGATATCCTTTCAACTATTGCTTAGAGTCTTAGCTGGAGTCATCGTTATGGAATCCTGGGAATTTCTTTAGAGCAAGGTTTCATGTTAACACCATAATGGCTCCTTCAATCAAGATACCATTCTCCTTGCTCTCCCTCTCTGATCTTCCCCCAACTTGACCTTCCTGATCCTCCCAGCACCTCTTCTTCACTCTCTTCTTCCACCCTTCCCCTTTCCCCCATGCTGGTGTGTAAAGTCTTTCTGTCTATGTTTTGTTTTTTTTTTTTTTTGGTTAATGAACAAACTTGTTTCAGCCAGTGGCTTAACAGAATAGAGCTAGGTGGGAAATCTAATCCGAATGCTGGGAGAAAGAAGGCAGAGTCAAAGAGAAGTAATGTAGCCTCCACCAGGGACAGAGGCTTGGGAGAGAGATGAAAAGGGGTATAAAGAGTTATAAAAAGAAATAAAAGGTTTTTTTTTTAGAAAAAATACAACAAAGCTTTTTAAAAAGATGGAGTATGGACAGTCATAGATTAAAAGAAGTAAAGAAAAATAAGTCACATAAAGACGGAATATACACAGAGAGACCAGATTATGTATATTATTGTGTTTTCTTTGAATTTTTTGACTGCAGAGAGCTATTTGATTCTGGAGGCTGCTACAATAAATCAGCATTAAGGTATCTTTACTTCAAAATTTGTGTCTAAGAGTGTGTTGCTTTATAAAAGAGGTTCTTGCTTTGTTTCCACAGAAGATGAGAGCCTGCACATTTCTTCAAGACTAATGTGGTTTGATGGACCAAGACCACCCAAAAGGTCACTGTGAACACCCTCCAAAATACTTTGTCCAATGAAAAACAGGAAGCAGTTTGTAGAGAAGTATATTCAAATTCCCAAATAAATGTTCATAAATGTTTCTTTACATTTAAAGGGAGATATGCTATAGGAATGGATACTTTGGATTGGAATGGATCTTGGTTTACTGATACAATTTTTAGGTCAATTTTGTTATATGTATACTTCTGCTCTTGATTAAGGTATTATGTTTGTGCAGTTCATTTAGAGATGTAAAGTATAATTAAGAAATATAGATTGATAGAGTCATCTATAATAGTCAAGCTTGTAGTCATGTTAGGTTTTCTAGATATATAGATATATATTTCAGTTAGATAGGTATTCTTCAAATCTTTCAGAGACCTTCAGAATGTGGCATTTAAAATGTTTTAAGAGCTTAAGACTTTTCATGACAGTGAGACACATCTGCTCCTGGCAGCATCAATCTACTTAAGGAAGATGATGGGCATTGAAGAGACTACTTTTGGATTTGGTTTGCCATTTGGGCAAAAACCTGCTCTTGCCTAGACTGCTTGATGTTATGCTGTATGAACTGGACTTGCAAGACCCACAAAAATGACTATTGAAGTTGCCTAAGGAAGGTAAGACAGTCCTTAGGAGTTTCTGCTTCATGAAAAAGTCTGCAAGACATTCTTCAGGACACAGAAAAAAGTGACAGACAAACTGCTAATATAAAATTTCCTGCTTCATGAAAATGTCTGCCAAATACTATAGGCCAGTAGGTTGAAGGTGTGTACCCACAACATTACAGAAGAACTTGGGTGACTGTCCAGGCAGTGAGCTGTCTCTGTCAATTCTGGAGTTTTCCAAGTTGCTTACAATGCACTTCCTATTTACTTAGGTAATATTATATCCTTCTGGAGTCTTTGATTGGGTTGAAGATCATATAGTTATAGTTTTCCTTAGTTATGATAAAACATAAAGTAGACATAAATATTGTAACTAAAATAAAATAAAATGAGCAGCCTCCAACCACACCATGCTCCCAATTTACTCAGGATATTTTGTCTATTTCTCCTTCACAGGGGGATCCATGTATTTCTCTCTAGGGTTCTCTTTGATACCTAATTTCCCTGGCGTTGTGGACTGTACGCTATGTTATCCTTTGCTTTATGTCTGATATTCCCTTATGAGTCAGTAAATACTGTATTAGCCTTTCTGTATCTGGGTTGCCTCACTCAGAATTTTTTTCTAATTCTGTCCATTTGCCTGCAAATTTCAGGATGCCATTTTTTTTTTATCTCTGAGTAGTATGCCATTGTGTAAATACAATGCATTTTCTTTATTCATTCTTCAGTTGAGAGACATCTAAGATATTTCCAGGTTCTGGCTATTATAAATAATGCTGTTATGAACATAGCTGAGCAAAAGTTCTTGTGGAATGAGCTTGTCTCTTTGGGTATTAGCTCAATAGTAGTATTGCTTGGTCTTGAGATATATTGATTCCTAATTTTCTGAGAAACCACCATAGGGATTTCCATAGTAGCTGTACAAGTTTTCACTTTCACCAGAAATGGAGGTGTGTTACCCTTACTCTAAATAATCATCAGCATAGGCTGTCATCAGTGTTTATGATCCTATCCATTCTGACATGTGTAAGATGATACCTCAGAGTTGTTTTGATTTACATTTCTTTTATCAAGAAGGATGTTGAACATTTCCTTAAGTGTCTTTTGGCCTTTTGAGCCTCTTCTGTTGAGAATTCTATGTTTAGGTCTGTACTCCATTTTTTAGTTGGATTATTTGGTAGTTTGATATCTAGTTTCTTGGGTTCTGTGTTTATTTTGGAGATTAGCCCTCTGTCAGATGGGCTGGAAAAGATCTTTTCCAATTCTGTAGGTTGTCCTTTTGCCTTGTTTACCAAGTATTTCCCTTTATAGAAGTTTCTAAGTTTCAGGAGGTCCCATTTATTAATTGTTGTTCTCAGTGTCTGTGCTACTGGTGTTATATTTACGAAGTTGTCTCCTGTGCCAATTCATTCAGGGGCACTTCCCATTTTATTTTCTATGAAGTTCAATGTGATTAGACTTATATTGAGGTTTTTGAACCATTTACACTTGAGTTTTGTATATCGCAACAGTTTATGGATCAATTTGCTTTTCTCTATATGTGAGAATCCAGTTATACCAGCACCAGTTGTTGATGATGCTTTCTTTTTTCCAGTGTATAATTTTAGCTTTTTACCAAAAATCAGATGCCCATATGTATGCAAATTAATATTAGGGTCTTTGATTCAATTCCATTGGCCTCACCTGTTTGTTTTTATGTCAATACCAAACTGTTTTCATTATTGTATCTCCGTAATAGAGTTTGAAGTCAGGAATGGTGTTGTCTCCAGAAGTTCCATTATTGTACAGGAGTGTTTTGGCTCTCTTAGGCTTTTTGTGTTTTCATATGAAGTTTAGTATTGTTCTTTCAAGGTCTTTGAAGAATTGTTCTGGGATTTTGATGGGGATTGTATTGAATCTGTAGATTGCTTTTGGTAAGATTGCCACTTTTACAATGTTTATCCTACCTGTCTATGAGAATGGGAGATTTTTCCATTTTCTGATATCTATTTGAATTTATTTCTTCAAAGACTTAAAGTTCTTGTAATACAGGTCTTTCACTTATTTGGTTAGAGTTACCCCATGATATTTTATATTGTTTGTGGCTACTGTAAAGGGTGGTGTTTTTCTTACTTCTTTTTCAGTTCATTTATCATCAGTATATAGGAGGGCTACTGATTTTTTTTTCAGTTGATTTTGTATCCTGCCACATTACTGAAGGTGTTTATCAACTGTAGGAATTCCCTGGTGGAATTTTTGGGGTCACTTATGTATACTCTTAAATCATCAACAAATAGCAAAAGTTTGACTTTTTTCTTTCCAATTTGAATCCCCTTGATTTCCTTTTGTTGCCTTATTGTTCTAGCTAGAACTTTGAATTCTATATTGAATAGATATGGAAAGAGTGAACATTGTCTTGTTCTTGATTTTAGTGAAGTCACTTTGAGTTTCTGTCTATTTAGTCTGCTGTTGGCTGTTGACTTGCTGTATATTTCCCTTATTACATTTAGGAGTGTTCCTTGTGTCCCTGCTTTCTCCAAGACACTTATCATGAAGGGATGTTGGATTTTGTAGAAGGCTTTTTAGGTATCTAATGAGATGATCATGTATTTTCTTTTTTTTTCAGTGTGTTTATAGGTGGATAACATGAATAGATTTTCATACGTGGAACCATCCATGCATCTCTGGGGTAAAGCCTACTTGATTATGGTGAATTACGTTTCTGATGTATTCCTTGATTTAGTGTGCCAGTATTTTATTGAGTATTTTTGCGTCAATGTTCATGAGAGAGTTTGATCTGTAATTCTCTTTGTTGTATCTTTATGTGATTTGGTTATCAAGGGAACTGTAACCTTGTAAAAATAGTTTGAGAGTATTCATTCTGCTGCTATTGCTTGGAACAGTTTGAGAATTTGAGGAGTATTAATATTATCTCTTCTTTGAAATTTTGGCATAATTCTGCACTGAAACTTTCTGGCCCTGGCCTTTTTTTGGAGGGGGGAGGTTTTTCATGACTGTTTCTGTTTCCTTAGAGGTTATAGGTATATTTATAGTTTATCTGGTCTTGATTTAATTTTCGTATGTGGTACTTATTCAGAAAAATGCCCAATTTTCCAATTTTGTGTAGTACAAGTTTTTGAAGTATGACCTGATGATTTCTGGATATCTATTATATCCACCATTTTATTTCTGATTTTTTTAAAATTTGGACATTCTCTCTATGTCTTTTGGTTAGCTTTGATAAAGGTTTGTCAATCTTGTTGATTTTCTCAAAGAACCAACTCTTTCATTGATTCTTTTATTGTTTTATTTGCTTCTATTTTATTGATTACAGTTCTCAGTTTGATTATTTTCTGCCATCTACTCATCCTTGGTGGGTATGCTTCTTTTTTTCTAGAGCTTTTAGGTGTTCTGTTAATTCACTAGTGTGGAATATCTCCACCTTTTTTATGTTGTAGGAAATCCTTCAGCCAGTAGCCTTTAAATTACCTGCTCACTTGGGTGTGGCCTTTTATTTTATAACTCCCAATGTAAAGCCACAAAGCAACTTCCAATGCTTGGGGCAGGATTAAAAAACCAGGAAAATAAATTGAATCATAAACCAGGGATAAAAAGGGCCAGAAAGAACCCTTTAGTGACTTTTTTTTACAAAAATTAACTAAGACTGTACAAATGGAAGTAACAAACTCAGAAGCTAGACGAGTACTTATTGAATCTCTGGCTTTTGAAAATGCCAATTTAGAATGCAGAAAGATAGTTGGGCCCTTAAAGGTTAGATCAGCACCAATGGATAAATGGATCCTGAATACAATGAACATTGAGATAGTCGACTATATTACTGAATCTGGGGTAGAAGAAGCAATTGCCAAATATATGAGGAGACATCAAAATGCCAAATGTTTTAATTTTGTGTTAGAATAGAACATCTGAGAAGGGATTGTAGACTAGGAATTCCTAGAAATAATGTCTCCTCTGGGAATGGTAAAAATAAAAGGTATCAACCTGGATTATGTAGAAGGTATGGCAAAGGCTGACATTGGACCAATAAATGCAAATCAACAAAAGACAGACAAGACAACCTAATAACATTGGAAAATTCCTTGGGGGCCCTATCACAGGTCCCCAAGTCAAAAGTGATCCAGACAATCCCAGTCACTGTAGAGGACATGTCTCACCAGGAAAATTAAAAATCCAGAGCATTCTGTAAAAAAACATACAGTTCTGGATGATGGAATAAATATGGAGAATGAATCAAAAGTTCCAAAAATAAATAGAAAACATATATTTTGGCAGAATTCTATAAATGATCAAAGACCAAATCTAATAGTGTGCATAAATGGCATTGTAACTGTGAGTTTGATAGACATGAGTGCACATGTATTGAAAGACCCTAAATGCATTTCTGAGGCCTCTCAGCTCTAAAGACATTTCCTGAAGCATCCTAACATTTGAAAACTGGACAGTCACCCCCCCCCCACACACACACACATGCTGGACTGCTTATCTGCTTGTGTCCTTGTGAATAACCACATGCTGGACTGCTCATCCCCCTGTGTCCTTGTGAATAATCTTCAAACATAAATCCATTCTGGGAATTGAAGCAAAGACAACCCTCAGGTGTTGACTCAGATCCTGATGTATTGAATTAGTCACTGAACCAAAGGTCAGGAAGACCACAGAGATGCTCTCCTTTATCACCTCACCACGCAACTATTCTCCTGCCCTAGAATAGACCAATTATTGCTAGTAACCCTTTGAATAAGCCAATCCAATAAGTTGGAAAACAATCTACAGGTTCCCCCCTTGTGTCTGTGGCTTTTTGCTTTAAAAGATGGACTCTAACAGCTATCGATGTCCTTCATATCCCGAATCTGAGGGACCCTGTCATGACAGAATAAAAATCCTCTTGCTTTTTCATCAATTGAGCCTGTGTGAGTGGTGTCTGGAGCAACTCCTCCCTGATGATTGGACTTCTAGTCCAACAGTATCATTATTCCAGTATCACAGCATCCAAATTTGCATCTTCAAGAGGCAAATGTTCAATTCCTAGGAATTGGAACCTTATCTCAAGTGAAACAAATCATGAAATGGGTTAAGTACATAGGGCTAGAAGGACAGAGAGAATGGCTGAGGACATATGTGGTTAATACTGCAGTGAATTTCTGGGGTCATGACCTGCTGCAACAATGGAATGCCCAGATTAACATTCCTGCAGTCCCAGAAACTCATATTTCTGGGAAAGATATTATAAGGTACTATAAACAAAGGACACCAGTCATTCATGCTGTACAAGAACACACGACAACTAGCAAACCTTTAGAGGTACCAATGATCCTACCTTTAAAATGGCTAACTGAGAAACCAATATGGGTTAAACAGTGTCTTTTAGAATAAGACAAACTGCAGGCTTTAAAACAGCTGGTCCAGGAGCAACGAAATGCTCACCATATTGAAGAATCAACCAGTCCTTGGAATTTTCTAGTATTTGTTGTTAAAAAGAAATCTGGTAAATGGAGAATAATCACAGATCTAAGAGCTGTCAGCAAGGTAATTCAGCCAATGGGCCTTATACAATCTGGAATCAGTCTGCCTTCTCTATTACCAAAAGGTTGGCCTCCTATAGTTATTGTTTTTAAAAGATTGTTTCTTCACTATACCTTTACAAAAAAAAAGATGAAGAAAAATTTGCCTTCACAGTGCCTACTTATAGTAATTCTTAGCCTACTAGGAGATACCAGTGGACTGTCTACTACAGGGAATGCTCAATAGCCCCATCATATGCCAATACATTGTAAGTCAACCATAGGAAATAATATGTAGAAAATTGTCTAAATCTATAATTTACCATTACATGCATGACATTTTTTTATCTGATTCAAACATAGATACTTTAGAAAGAATGTTTGAAGAAGTAAAGAAAATTATAAATATATAAATTATAAATTATATAAATTATGAGGATTATGAATTGCTCCTGGAAAATACAGAGAGGAGATTCTGTCAATTACCTAGGTTATAAAATAGGTTTACATAAAAATTAGAACAGAGAAGGCACAAATTAGGAGAGACTGGTTGTGGACTTTTAATGACTTTCAATGATTGTTAGGAGACAGATTTAGTCTAGGACCAGCTGTTGGGATAACACCTTATCTAATCATTCATTTAAGCAATACCTTAGATGGTTAAAAAGACTTAAATAATCCCAGAGAATTAGCAGCTGAAGTGGAAAAAGAATTGATTGTCATTGAAGAAAAATTACAGGAGGCACATGTGGATAGGGTGAATCCAAATCTTAATTGCATTCTATTCATATTGCCTTTTAGATTTTTCCATATAGGAATTTTAATGCAAATGGAAGATATTATCTTAGAATGGATCTTTTTACCCCATTAACCAAACAAAAAATTAAAAACATATGTAGAAAAAGTCTCTGAATTAAGTATAAAAGGTAAATTGAGACTTTGTCAACTAGCAGATATAGACTGAGCAGAGATTATAGTGCCTTTCACTACTGATGAAATTAATAAGTTATGGTAAGACAATGAATCATGGCAAAGAGTTTGCATTAATTTTTTACGAGAGATTAATATCAATTATCCTAAAAGTGATAGAATTAACCTTATAAAGAGAGCTACTTGGATCCTTCCCCCACACTGTATGGGACACATCAATAACTGGAGCCTGTAATTCTATACTTACGCAAATAAATCAGGAAAGGCAGGTTACAAATCAGAAGATTTATGTAAGGTGGAACAAAACCCTTAAACTTCTGTTCACAAAGCAAAATTATATGCTATTTTTATGGTACTAAGGGACTTTAAAGAACCTCTCATGTAGTTACTGATTCACAATGTGCAGAAAGATTTGTCTTGCATATCGAAACTGATGAATTTATACCAGATGATATAGAATTGACTTCATTAAGCTGATTTGGCCAATAGCCAGGCAGGAAATCCAAGCAGAGATTCAAGAAGAAAAAAGACAGAGTCTGGGAGATGCCAGGTGTTGCCATGTAGCCACCCAAGAAGCAAGATGTGAGGTAACAAACCAAAAGCCTCGTGGTAAGAGTTAGCTAGGAATATGCCTGAGCTGTTGGCCAAACAATGTTGTAATTTTGTGTGATTATTTGGGTCTTGTAGTGGCATTTCAACTGTATTTTAATAAATAATGACTGCCTGAAGATGTGAGAGTGAAACAGTCCCACTCGTTAACCTTACAGACCAGATTATGGTAACGTACACCTTTAATCTCAATAGCCATAATGACACACACCTTTGACCTCAGTAGCTATAATGACACACACCTTTAATCCCAGTAGCCAGCCAGATTAGCTGCCATAGAAACTAAGCAGGGCATGCCTTTAATGATGGTGGTGCATGACTTTAATCCCAGCCCTAGACATGATTATAAAATGGGAAGAAACAACTCTCAGACCCGCAGTCTCATTTTCAGATTCCTGGAGGCAGACTGAGGTCGAGGTAAGAGCCAGTGGGGCTGTTTTGCTTTTCAAATCTTCAGGTTGAACCCCCCCCAAAAAAAGAATTGACTTCATTATTCATACAGGCTCAAGATATAATCAGGAATAGGCTTTGTCCTATATACATAACACACATCTGATCCCTTATGAGTCTGCTAGGTCCTCTAGCAAAAGATAATGCAGAAATTGATTGATTATTGGTTGGAAGTGTGTTAAAGGCCTCAGAACTTCATAAGAAACTCATGTCAAAAACAAAGGTTTAAAGAAATAGTTTTTGATTATATAACAACAAGCTAAGGAAATTATAAAGTGATGTCCTTCTTGCTCTTTCTGTATCCAAACACTGCTACCCACAGGGAGTAGCCCAAAAGGTACTCAAAAGCATGAAATTTTGCAGATGGATGTGTTCCACTTTTCAGATTTTGGAAAATTAAAATATGTATACCACACCCTTGACACTTATTCAGGTTTTCAATGGACAACTGCTTTGAACTCAGATAAGTCTTATTCAGTAATCATGCATTAATTAGAAGGTATGGCCATCATGGGTATACCTGCAAAACTAAAGACAGATAATGGTCCAGCATATGTCTCTAAGAAAATGAAATAATTTTTTATATTATAATATAAAGTATATATACCAAACAATCATACAGGTCAGGCAGTTATAGAAAGATCAAATCAAACTATAAAGAATATGTTAAACAAACAGTAAGGGATGAAAATGCCACCATAAATAGATTACATAATGTAGTGGAGGCAGGCCACTTGTTGGTTTCTGGCCATCTGGCTAGCTGAGACCTGAAATAATCACACAGAAACTGTATTATTTAAATCACTGCTTGGCCCACATTTTAATGGCTAACTCTTATACATTAACCCATCTCCATTAATCTGTGTATCACCACATGGCAGTGGCTTACTGGCAAAGTTTTGGCAGTTCTGACTGTGGTGGTGTCTCCATGGCATCTCTCTGACTCTGCCCTGCTTTTTTTTCCCAGCATTAAGCCTAGCTTTAACTGCCTACCTAAGTTCTGCCTAACTATAGGTCCAAAGCAGTTTCTTTATTCATTAATGGTAATCAGAGCACACAGAGGGGACTCCCACATCAACATAATGCTTTATTAACCTTGAATTTTCTTAATGCTAATGAGAAAGGAAAAACAGCAGCAGAGAGACATTAAATAATAGAAATGTATTCTGAATTAAATCAGCCAGTATATTTTAAGGATACGTTTGGCCTTACAATGGAAACCAGGAGATGTTCTACATTTGGGAAGGGGTTTCACTTTTGTTTCAACAGGAGAAGAAAAGTCATGAATAACATCAAAATTAATAAAGATTCAGTTTGAAAAAGAAAAATCTCTTGAGAAAGAGAAATGATGGTTCATTCACAGGTGGTAAGGAAACCTTATAAAGGTTGTGGTAGGTTTTTGTTTTTGTCTTTTGTTTGTCCTCAGGGTTAGGTGCATCAATTAGGCATTGTTTATAATGTTTACGGTTGGGGGTTGGGAGAGAAATTTTGTAGGCTCAGGAGGAGTGTGAACTTATTCAAACTAATAAGAAAAGGGAGTAGTAGAGTGAATATTTGTGTTATTATTTATAGGCAATTACATTGGTATAGATTCTTGTATATTGATACAAACTTAAATTTTATTGAATATGTTCCTATTTTTATCTACAGTATTTGTATATATAGGCAAAGTTATTTTGTCATATTTCATGCATGCATGCTTCTACCTTTGCTTAAGACATTTTGTATATTCATACAATTTTAGTATATATTTATCATATTACAATATACATTTCTACCTCAGATCAAGATACTTATACATTGTTTACATTTTGAGGTCATTGTCCTCATTTGTTGCACAGTTGTTTAAAGATTGTTTAATATTCAAATATCAAGTCTTTGTCTTTAAGTTTTATATGTATTAAGAATTATAGGTCATCCATGTTTGTCATACTTATAGTTAGACTGATTAGGTTCTTTAGATACATAAAGATTGTATTCTGCATAGATAGGCAATCTTAAACCACTTCAAAGAGCAGTAGAATATGACATTTAAATAACTTAGGGTTTTGTTGATGTGAGACATGATTGCTCCTGGCAGCACTGATCTATTCCCGAGGGAATGTTGAACTCTGAAGACAGTCCACTAGGAGCTTGTTTTTTTCTTGGCAAAACTTGCCTCTGGGCAAGGAACTGCCCATGCATAGACCACTGACAACATGCATGATGTCTAGACAGGACAAGCAGGATACAAGAAAAAAAGGCTGTCACATTCTGCCAAGATAGGGCAATACAATTTTGAAAATTTTCCTGCCTTTGAAAATGGTCTGTCAGTTTCTCTAGGCCTTAACCAAAGTTGGTTGCTCCAACATTTCGAATGAGACTTTGGGTGATTACCCAGGTAGCCAGTTGTCTCTGTCATTTGTTGCATATTTTGGAAGTTGCTTGATTACACTTCCTGCTTATTAAAGTAATATTATTTCCCTTCTCGGGTCTTCAATGGGGTTAAAAACTAGATAGTCATAGTTACTTTCCTCTCATGACTTGGCCAAGTTATTTTTAATACAAGACTTAGACTTCTTAGGATAAGATAATTATTGAAATATTTACCACATTTCTTGCTTGATATTGTTTATGCTGGTTATAATTCTAATTTTTACATTTTATATTTTTTTTTGCATATAACTTTGTATTAGGCTTAGAACTCTCTTACTTAAACAAAAGTGGGAAGTGTTGTAGGAAATCCTTCAACCAGTAGTCTTTAAGTTACCTGCCCACTTGGGAGTGGCCTTTTATACTATAAATGCTGATGTAAAGCATGCATGCACTCTCTCTCTCTCTCTCTCTCTCTCTCTCTCTCTCTCTTTCTCTCTCTCTCTCTCTCTCCTGGCTGCTGGATTAGGTTACTGTTCCCTGTTCAAGCAGAGGACTTTGATCTGTGAGTTTACCCCTAAATAAATAACCCTTTATTGTACCCAATTCTGAGCTAGTATGGGATTTCTTTTTAGCATCTGTCTTCATCTTTATGTAGTTATTTAGTGCTATCACATTTCCTCTTAGCACTGCTTTCATTGTGTCTCATAAATTTGGGTATGTTGCAACATCATTATTCTTTTTCTTTTTTGTTAATGTTTTCTTTATTATTTATTATCTATACAGTATTCTGCCTGCATGTACACCTGCAGACCAGAAGAGGGCATCAGATCTCATTACAGATGGTTGTGAGCCACCATTTGGTTGCTGGGAATTGAACTCAGGACCTTCAGAAGAACAGTCAGTGATCTTAACCTCTGAGTCATCTCTCCAGTCTGCAACATCATTTTTCATTAAATTTTAATGAACCTTTAATTTCTTTCTTTCTCTCTCTCTCTTTCTTTCTTTCTTTCTTTCTTTCTTTCTTTCTTTCTTTCTTTCCTTCTTTCTTTCTTTTCTGACCAGCGTTGATTCAATTGAGTATTGTTCAATTTCCATGTCTTTGTGGGCTTTTCTAAAAATAGTGTTGTTGAATTCTAACTTTCAGCCCTGGTGATTTGATAAGATACATGGAGTTATTTCAAATTTTTTGTATCTGTTGAGGTTTGCTTTGTTACCAAGTGTGGTCAATTTTATAGAAGGTTCCATGTAGTGCTGCGAAGAAGGTACATTCTTTTGTGTTTGTGTGGAATGTTCTATAGATGTCTGTTAAGTCCATTTGAGTCATATATTTGTTCCTTTCTTTCTCTGTTAAGTTTCTGTCTGGTAGACTTGTCAAGTGGTGAGAGTGGGGTGTTGAAGTCTCCCACTTTTAGTGCATGGTGCTTGATGTGTAATTTAAGCTTCAGTAATATTTCTTTTACAAATGTGAGTGTGTAGATGTTCAGAATTGAGCTTTTCCTTAATGGATTTTTCATTTGATAAATATGAAATGACCTTCTTCATTTTGCTTGATTGCTTTCAGTTTAAAGTCTACTTTTTAAAAGATATTAGGATAGCTACACTGGCTTGTTTCTTAGGTTCATTTTTTTTTTTTTTGGAAAATCTTTTCCCAACTTTTACTCTGAAGTAATCCATTTTTGAGGTTGAGGTGTGTTTCTTGTAGGAAGCAGAAAGATGGATTTTGTTTTTGTATCCAATCTCTTAGCCTGTGTCTTTTCATAGGCAATTTGAGTCCAATTATATTAAAGGATATTTATGACCAGTGATTGCCAGTTCCTATTATTTTTGTTTTTGTTGTTGGTATTGTATGTGCAATTCCCATCTTTGTAGTTTGTTGTTGTAGGATAATCTATTTCCTGTGTTTTTGTGGATGTAGTTTACCTCTTTGGGTTGTAGTTTTCCTTCTAGCAATTTCTATAGGGCTGGATTTGTAGATTTGCTTAAATCTGGTTTTATTATGAAATGTCTTGTTTTCTCCATCTATGGTGATTGAAAACTTTGCTAGGTATAGTAGTCTGGGCTGGCATCCATTTCCCTTAGCTTCAGCATAATGCCTGTCCAGGACCTTCTAGCTTTCATTGTATCTATTGAGAAGTTGGATGTAATTCTCATAGGTTTGCCTTTATATGTTACTTTGCATTTTTCCTTTAAAGCTCTTAAGAGTAAAAATAAAAACCAACTATAACCTTCCATAACCCTTATGTTGGGACTTCCTTTTTGGCATGTTATATATTTGTTATGACATAATGTTTTTGGCAACATAAAAATATTGTATTTTAATAATAAGAACTAATTCTTTATATTCCTAATCAATAAAAGGCATTTGTTAATTTTACTCATTAGTTTGAATCGAATGAATGACCAAATTAAGGAACTATCACTTTTCCTAATCCAGAAGTCTTTCCTGTTCAAATTTAATCTTTGTCTATCTTATAGTATCCAAAGCTTTTCTTCTCCAGTAAAAACAAAAGTAAAACTTCTTTCCCAATATAATAAATATCCCGGTTTCCATTCTGAGGTGAGCACAGCCTTAAAAGATATAGACTGATTTAGTTCAGCAGTTTCTTTCTATTATCTGATGTCTCTTTGCAGCTGTTGTTTCTGTTTCATTGGCATTTAAAAAACTTAAAGTTAATAAAGCACTGTGAATTCTATCTTTGGGGATCTTTATTACCCTTTTCCATTTATTAAGTATATCTTTTAAATTGTGATTAGATCTTTCTATTACTGCTTGTCTTGCAGGATTCTGCTTTAAAATGTTTCTTCTTATAATATTAAAAAACTGTTTTTTTTAATTAGAGACAAATGCTAGAACATTGCCAGTATTAATTTGTACAGGTATCCCCATAATGACCACGACTTCTAATAAATGAGTAATTATAGAATCATTCTTTTCAGAACTTTAAGCAGTTGCCCAATGAAATCCTGAATATGTATCTATGATATGGTGCACATATATTATTTTTTCAAACCCTACAAAATGAAAGCCACCCATTTGCTTCATTTCATTTTTTTGAATACCTTGTGGTTACCTCCAGCAAGCTTGATTATGCAAAGAACAAGTAGAACATTTCCTTTTAAATTCCTTGGCTTATTGCCAAGGGATAGAAAAATCTTTCTTCAAACGTTTGCTGTTAACGTGGTGTTTCTTATGAAATTCTAAGTTTTCTATCACATTTGCTTTCAATAGCTGATCAATTTCATCATTACCTTGTGCTTGAGGGCTTGGTAGATCTGTATGGGATCTGATATGTGTTGTATAATATAGACAGAGAAACCCCGTCTCAAAAAAAACCCAAAAATTAAAAAGAAAAAGAAAAATAGCACTTAAAGCCACATAAAGATGGAAAATACACAGAAAGTTTGGTTATTATATGTTATTGTGTTTTCTTTGAATTGTTTGCATGCTGAGCAAGGAGCAAAAGCTGCTAAAAGACATTTGATTATAAACGTTGCTGGATTAATGCAACATATATATTTTGAAAATACATAGACTTTAAAATTTAAGTCAAAACTTATGTTACTTTTGTTTCCTCAGGAAATGAGAGGCTCTGGACTCATTCTGAGCTAACAAAAATTGGGTTTCATCAATGAAGACCCCCTCTGAGAAATTCTGATAGGAGCAGATGGCCCAGATGTCTGAGTTCTATATCCAGAACAACCTCAAGACTACTGGCTGAGATGATCAAGCCTCAAAGAATATTCAAGTCAGGACTTGACCATAATTCAAAATTTTTTTAGGTCCCTATAAGATTATCAGTGCCCCCCAAATCAGCAGGAATTAACCTGGAAAATTATGCCCACATTCCCAAAAAATGAGTTATGGATGTTTTTCTTTGTTTAAAATGTTGGTTATACGTTGTTATGGATAATGGTCAGGAAAAAAGCTAAACAAAGGAGATTAGATTCAGAATTCTTGTTTTGAAAAAAGGGGGGGGACTGTTGTGGGACATGATCTTTTACCCTTTAAAGATTTATCAGTTGTATTGCTTTAATAAAGCACTGAATAGCCAGTAGCCAGGCAGAAAGAATAGGCATGGTGACCAGGCAAGAAATAGAAATGGAGCGACAAGAACAGGAGAATTCTGGGAAGAGGAAGACTCAGTCTGCAGTCGTAACCCGGATGCAGAGAAAGCAAGATGAGAATACCTTGCTGATAAATGGTACCAAGTCCCGTGACTGACACAAACAAGAATTATGGGTTAATGTAGGATGGAAGAGTTAATAAGAAGCCTGAGCTAATAGGCCAACCAGTCTATGATTAATGTAGCCCTCTGTGTATTTCTTAGGGACTGAATGGCTGTGGGACCTGGCAGCACAGAAATCTCTGTCAACACACTGAGAAGCTGATGTTGGGAAATTTCTATATCTTTAGCCTCTTTTTTTTTTTTGTGACCCAACCTTCCTATCTCCACCATGTTTTCCATTGTAACTTAGGATCAACTTTCAATATTGTTATTGCTGAATCTTTCCAGTCTTGTGGAATATTTCTGTTCTGAGTTGCAAATATATTTAACATATGCTTTACAAAAGATGATTGCATATCATATGAAAGGATTGCTTTCTTAAATCTCCTCAAATTTATTATTTCTACAGGATTGCAGTTAACTTATGCATAGCCATGATGGTGCCTATCATCTGATGGTTATTCTTATATGATAACTGGATAAATTAAGGTTGGGCTTCTAAAATCTTTAGGCCACTTCTCCTAAGTTTCATAAGTGCAGTAGGTTTTTCTCTAAATTCCTCTATGTGTGTCTGAGTATCTTTTTTTATTTTCCTTAGTAGGTTTCTCTAAGGTTTGTATATTATTAGTCAAATTTTTCTTATTTTAATAGGTAAGTCTTTCTAATATTTGAATCTTATCAGTAGTCTTTCTAAAGCTTGTATCTCATCAATAGTAAATCTTTCTAAGATTTGTATCAAATTTTATTCATTTCATTAATTCCTTTTTCTAAGGCTTGTATCTTCTCAGTCATAAGTCTTTCATTTGGCACAGTTATGAAACCTCCTCCTAAGGATAAAATATGAATTATCAAACTGATAGTATTTACAATTGGTATTAAGGCAATCTCAGCCTAGTGCTTTATTCTCTCATTTATTTTTTTATTTGTAAGCCATCCATAGTAGCACTATACAGAGTCCTAACTCTTTGCATTATGATATTTGCTATTCTTAACATGGGAAAGATTATTCTTTTTAATGTCATTTAATTATCTCCTTAAGGGCTTCCCAAGTGTCTTGCTAAACCTGATGACTTCTTAGTTTGTCCAACAGCAACAGTATCATCAGCACCAGTCTCTAGTTCCTCCCATGATGTCCAAGCATGAGCCTTATCCAGAGTCCCTTGAACAGCTCGTGGAAAGGCCCAGGCACTGACTGGGGAGATTCAGCTAGCATGACCTCTCCATCCATGTAGTCATGCCAGGTGTTGGAGCACCAAATGATGTTTTTCTGTTGGTTTAGCAGCTGCACATGAATATACTAATATTTTAATTATTGACTGTAGCCCCATAGCTCTGTAGTCAGTACCCTGCCAGCCACTCAGACCAAGGCCTGGTGAGGCTTTCTGTCCCATTGCCTGGCTCTGCCTCTGCTCCGATGGGTAGGTTTAGTTTCTAATATTCTGTTTATCAATAAGACTCAGGAGTCAAAGGGTGAGGTGAAACCTGCTATTTCAGAGAGGCTGAGTAGCAAGTTTCTGACCTTGTTTTTTGGTCTCTTCCCTTTTCCCAGAACCAAAAGGAAGCACCAAACTCAAGTCCCCAGCCCTTTCCTTTTTATGTGTCTTCTATATCCAAATTGCTGGCTTCTCAACAGCCGAATCTAGTCAGATAATTGCTGGCTCTGTCCTCCTGATTCAAAGCTTAACTCTATTGGCAAGTCTCAGGAGTGTCAGAGTGTATTTCACAAAACCTAGTGCTGGAATTAAAGGCATGCACCACTGTGTCCAGCTCTCCTGGAACTCTTGATCTTCCCACATTAAATTTCCAAATTCCCAACCTGCCTAGAAATGCAGACATACATTTGATTGAATGGACTTTAGATAGTCAAAATATCACTTTTAGCTTAAAGCTAATCAATTTTTTCAATATACCCTCCTCAGTAAGTATGGCAGTAAAATTGGCAAAGTACAGGATTGTCTCAATATAAATGAAAAAGAAAACAATTTAAGTATGAGAACTGAATATTTTGGCACACAATAGTAGGAAGTCTCTGTGTAGCATGAATTAATTACTACACCCTTCTCATTTCAAGGTACATTCTCTTTATTACTTTGATTTTATGAAGTAAGTAATAAAGACTCACTCGCTTAACTAAAACAAAAATGTATCTTCCATGGGGCTGGAGTTAATGACTCAATTGTTAATACAGTTTGCTGCCCAGTCATAAGGGCCAGAATCAGAATTCCAGTACCCATGTTTATCAGCTCACAGCTTCTTGTATCTCTTGTTCTAAAGGATCTCATATGTTCTGGCCTTGAGAGGCACCTGCATACACATATGCCAATCCCTAAAGTAAAATAAAAAGGAGGGATCTTCCAGATTATTAGTCACTTCCTTTCATGTAATTGCCATTTCCTTCTCAGGATGCTCCTCCTTCCGTTCATGATATAAACTCAGCAACTGCCCTTGTGCTATTGTCACTATCATCTATGAATTTCAAAGAGGTTTAATGAAAGCTTATTTTCATGTATTCCTCCCCCTTCTCTCTTCCTCTCATCCTTCCTTCCTTTTCTTTTTCTCCTTCTCTGTGCCCTCCTCCTCTTCTTTCTCCTCCATGGCTGAGGACTGTATCAATCTTTGAATCTTTTTCCTAATTTCTATATACCACACTAAATAATCGAGTAGCTAGCATTGTGAAATGCTATATTTTATCTTTTTTGTAGCTTATCCTGTTTCTCTTATCTGATATGGAAAATGTGCTTCTGAAATGTCCCTAGGATGGCTTTATACTTAATACCAGCTGCTGTCCTAACAGCCTTAAATTCCAGTGTCTTAATATTACAGTTTTTCTTTCCAGTGTGTTTGTTTGGGTGACTTTCCCAAGGCGTGTTCTTCTCTGTGACTACTCTGGAATGAGGTTTTCTTTGTGCTTTGGCTCTGCCACCTTTAAAGTGTGGTTTAAGTGTTAGTTGTCACCCAGTCAGTACACAGGGCCACTAGCAAGCCATTTTGCTTCAGACAAAGAGTACATATCCCTGATGCTAAAGGCCTATAAGCAATTGCTACTTACAACATCATTATTGGCCTGGGAGATTTGTGTAATGCACCTACACAAAGCTAGGTTGGATAAGATGAGGTGAGCAGTCTCTATTACAATTCCAAAGCAAAAACTACAAAGAAAAGGAGCTGATTTCAACATGCTCTTTCTGCTTTCAACATCCTTGGTTTCTTATTCATGCTCCCTTGCTCTAGAATATGAGGGCCTAGAAACACAGCAGCCCGGTAGTAAGGATGCAGCCATAGGGACACAGGATCTGAGCTCATGCTTATTGCTTCATGAAGAATACAATTCTTACATCTTGAAGGATTGTTTAAAGCTGTGTTTACTTAACTAGCTGTCCTGAAACTCTCTGTAGACCAGGCTGGTCTTGAACCCAGAGATCTGCCTTCCAAGTGCTGGGTTTAAAGGTGTGTCCTACCACCACCTGGTAAGAAGTAGCACTTTAGTAAGCTTAATTTTAAACGTTCCCTGGGATTATTGAATCCTCTCTTTCTCAGGAAGATTGAAAAGGATGTGTATGTGTGTGTTGATTATATATATATGACACTACAAAAAAAATAAGGGAAACATTGATAAGAGAATGAGTTGAAAGGGAAAATGTATTGAAATCAAAACCGGTATAGAGCACACTATGTTCGACATGAAACAGTGTAAATAGTAAGAGGGAGCTAAGAATTTGGTGAGATAAGGAATATATGTTGTAATGATGCATCGGTGTAATGATTTTTGCTTGGGACCTTGGCAGTGAGTGACTCCAAACTGTGGGTGAAGGACAGACACATATGCCATGCAGACAGAGCTTATGTGAGTGTATTGAGAGAAGGGTAAAGGGAAGGGAAGGAGAGAGAGAGGGAGGAAGGGAAAGAGAGGGAGGGAAGGAGGGAGGGAGGGAGGGAGGGAGAGAGAGAGAGACAGAGAGAGAGAGAGATATCTGCTTGCTTCTTGCTGTCCTGGAACTAGCTCTTGTAGACCAGGCTGGTCTTGAACTCATTGAAATCTACCCAAGTGCTGGGATTAAAGGCATTCACCACCACTGCCTAGCCTGGAGCTTGTCTCTTAAAGGGACATTTTGCACCTGTGTACAGACTGTATGGTGACATAGCAGCCATAGGACCCCAGGCTAGCCAGGGTACTGACTGGGTGCGTTCTGCCAGGTGATAGGGACCGGCATAATGCTTGAATCCTAACAGATATACTTCTAAGTTAGAAACAATGTATCAAAAAGAGTCAAACCAATTGCCTCAAAACTGTACAGCTGTACTAATGCTTACACCAGAAGGAGCTATAAGCCAGGGATTGCTGACATTATCCATTCTTCTCAAAAATACTGTGTGACTATTACTGTAGTTGGAGTCCACTTGTTCATTTCCTGAAATAATCACACAGAAACTATGTTATTTACAACACTGCTTGACCTATTAGCTTATGCATATTTCTAACTTACTCTTATATCTTAAATTGACCCATTTCTATTATTTTATATTTTATCACTAGGCTCATGACCTACCGGCAAGGTCCCAGCTGGAAGCTTGCGTCTTTCTTCTCTGGTGGCTCCATGGCTTCTATTTGACTCCATCTTCTTCCTCCCAGCTGGAACACTAAACTGAATGCTGTCACTCCTCCAGAAGCTGACTATCGCTCCTCAGGGTTGGTTGGGGACTTTTAATTTTTCTCCAGTCCGTGATGGAATGTTGAGAACCCTGACTTAAGCAGACAGTCACAGGTTCTGTGAGTTCTAGAGGAATACATGTTATTCAAAACTACTCTCTGAATGTCTGATCCTCCTGTCTCCATCACCCAAATGCTGGTTTTGGAGGCATGTGTCACCCCAACCGCACCTGCAACCCCACTTCGGACCACCCTTGCTATTTACTTGCTTGGTGTTTGTCTAGTTTCCAAGAGAACTTTAGAAACATTATTAGGTTAATTACGTGTGATAGCTCTGATTCTTTTTTCATGCAAACATCCACAGATGGAAACTTTCGTCTTAGAAATCCTGTTGTTGTATCCTAAGGTCCTGGTAAGTTACATTTTCATTTTCATTTGATTCTAGCAATTTTAAAATTTTATCCCATTGGTCATTTAAGAATGTGTAATTCACTCTGCATGTGTTTGTAAGGCTTTTGAATTTTGCTTCTTATTGACATTTCTCATGTTTGTTTAATATGCTTTGATAAGGCACATGAATTATTTTGATTCTTCGTAAAACCATTTTATTTAATAATCTGTTAATTACATTTATTTTCTTCTCCATTTTTTTTTTCGAGACAGGGTTTCTTTGTGGTTTTGGAGCCTGTCCTGGCACTAGCTCTTGTAGACCAGGCTGGTGTCGAACTCACAGAGATCCGCCTGCCTCTGCCTCCCGAGTGCTGGGATTAAAGGCGTGCGCCACCACCGCCTGGCTTACATTTGTTTTCTTACTTGCATAAGTGTTTGCATATGTATGTGTCTGTGTGTGTGCCTGAGTGTGCGTGTGCATGCAGGAGGACAGAGGACAACCTGTGGGTGTTGTTTCTCTCCTTCTCCAGTGTGGGAGCTGAGACTGAACTCAGGTCATCAGTCTTGGCAGCAAGAATGTTTACCCATGGAACCATTTTGTTAAGACACTTTTTTTTTTCTGGCCTAGAATGATATGCCATAACAGTGACAGAAAAGTTAGACAAACATACATATGGCAGGTGTGGTTGTGCTCTCTAACTCCAGCACTCAGGATGTTGAGGCAGGAGGATTACAGGCCAGAATAGGTTTCCAGTGATTTGAAAGCCACCCACAGTGGGACTCTGTCACCACAATTAGAAAACCACTCTGTTTTTGGAGGAGTCAGCCTAAGGTTAGGGACATCTCCCACAAGCACTCTCTGAGACAGGAAGCAAATGGACACCAGTAAAAAGGTTAAGAAAACTTTCAATGGAAACTGGAATTCAGCGGAAGGATAGCACGCCTTGCCAGAAGGCAAGATAGGCGAATGGAGAAAGTACAAAGAGCAGTTGTACCCAGCCGTTGTTTTATTGAGGCTAGCATGAAAACTATCTTCTGCCCAGGATCATGTGACACTCCACCTCCTCAAAGTAATACAGGGAGAAATGAACACATTTTATTTCTGTTGATTTAATGTTGCAGGCTATTCTGTGCAACCTAAAACCCGGGATGGGCATATGAGACAGGAGATGACAGCTAACCAGACGTAGTACTGAGAACTTTACCTTGCTCACTTTCTTTGGAGTTGGACCAAGAAGGCACAGCGATTTATAATTACTGTCTCCTCTTTAAACCTATGCTTCAGGGACAGATTAGAGCCCCAAGCTACTCATCTGGTTCCTCTTCAACTAAACAATATAAGCATTTTGAATACTGTTTATTGAAATGTACATCTTGAAAGCATTAAGTGGCCTTATTGAGAATCTGCCTCCCCGTCCATTTCCCTAACTCCCTGCCTATCCAAAAACTTATTCCAAAAATAATACCAGATGTAGTTCAGTGGTTAAAGCACTTCCTAGAATATGTGAGGCACTGAAAAATGTGATCAAACTCCACCTGTTAACTGCCTTGCTAGCTTTGATGGTGGAAGAAAGAGCTGGGAAGGAAGCTGTCTGATTGCAGGTCCTCGGCCCTGAGAAAGCTCAGATGGAGTTGGATGCTAACCCAGCAGTAATGCTCCACTGTGGACAGTGTGGACAGTAAGCAGGAGTTTTTACCAAACCAGTGAGTGTGGGAGAAGTTTTAGATATTGGAAAGGCAAGGAAACAGTTTTTTTTCCTGAGATCTAGAAAGGAATGTACACAGCTGGCTGTTTTAGTACAAAGAGATCTTTATTGAACTTCTGGCATTCAGAACTGTAGGATAATAACTGTGTTAGCCAAGCAACTGCATTGGTGCAATTTGTTAAATCAACAATAGAAAACTGTTGTACAACCTGAGCAAACATAGGATATAATACTAACACAGTACATACTTGGACATTTACTCATAACCAGCATCCTCTGGGCTACACCAACCCAGTGTTAACATGAGGCCACACTAAACTGACAGCCCATATTTACTCCCCTGCCTTTAGCTGATTGTAGAATATCTTTTTCTTTTTCTTACAAAAGTTTCCCTCAGTTGTCCTCAAGACTCCTCAGTATGGGAAGGGGTGTAATATTCGCCACGCTAAGCTCTACTCCTAACCAGGGTCCCACAGTTTCCATTACCTGGCTTAAATGTTGTTGATGTCTACTGTTCCTCAGTACCTGGGGAGTCTGACTTAAGGTTCCAGGCAAAACTTCTGCGATTCCAGACCTGACCATGGCTTCTACCACTCTAACTGGAGGCTTCTCTCCTGCCTGCCAGTTCCTGGAGAACCACTCTGAGGCTTAATATTAATTACAAACGGTTAGACCTATTAGCTCAAGTTTATTATTAATTCACTCTTACAACTTAAATTAAGCCATTTCTATTATTCTATATTTTACCACGAGGCTCATGGCTTGTTACCTCACATCTTGCTTCCCCGGAGACTGCTGGTGTCTCCCAGACTTCGCCTTCTTTTTCCCTATCTTTGCTTGGATTTCCTGCCTGGCTCTATTCTGCCTGGCTATTGACCAAATCAGTTTCTTTATTAACCAGTGGTAATAAAACGTATTCACAGCATGCAGAGATACATCCCATATTACACCAGAGCTTCTCTGGCAATCTCATGTTGCCAGGGAGGCCTTTCAGGTAAAGCTTGGGGGCATGGCTAGACATTGATGCCACACTCTCAGGGTCTCAGTGCTTTCAGATAAAATCAGAAGAATCATTTTCTTACTTCATGTTAAATGTCTTTGAAGTAGTTTCAAAGCAGTGTGACTCAGGATTGACCATCTTTTAGGTTTTTAAAATGATTTTTTGAGGAAATAATTCTACCAGTTGAATTATAATTCTCCCCTGAGACTCAGTTGTAAATCAAGAGGGCGTCCAGTGATTCTCAACCTTCCTAATGCTGTGATCTCTTAATACAGTCCCTCATGTTGTGGTGACCCCCAACTATAAAATTATTTTGTTGCTACTTTATAATTGTAATTTTGCTTTTGCTATTAATCATAATGTAATTATCTGATACTCAAGTTATCTGCTATGTGACCCACCCTCAGAAGGTTTTGAGATACTGCTTGGACAAAGAAGTGTAGGTAACTCTACTTTCCCAAACACCTTTCCCCAAGTGGGAGGAGAGTCCAGCTCATGTGTTTCTAAAACTTCATACTAAATATATTGTGACCTACTTCTAGCACTTTGTTTTGCATCGATTCCTTTAAGGGTTATCTGGGTCGTGATTGTGGTCTTTATTTCCTTTTAACACTGAGCACAGCCTTGAGGTGGGGGACCTTGCCTGGGATCTCCCTGACAAAGGCAAGTTTCCGGGGAAACTGCTGTTACAGGATTTGCCAGGAGGTGGCGCTGTTGGCCTTCATTGTAACTCCGTGCCTACCTGAACTGATTTCTCCCTTGGGCCGTTCACCTTGCAATTGAAAAAAAAATGAGTGCGTCGCTGGGCAACAAGTCCAACTTTTACAGTTTCGGCCGTGGTTTCCTGCTGGCTGCTGTGCGGTGAGTTCCGGAAACCTCAGGGCCCACAGACTTCCCTTTGTGGGGAGCCCGCCCAGACTTCATCCTCTGCGGGCAGCCACGCCCCACTGGGGGAAGTTGAGACTGGAAAGCCTTTCCTTGAGGCTGACACACCTTGCTGTGCCTCACTTTTCCCTTCCAGTGCCCTGACAGGCCAGCTCCATCTGAAACCGGAGTGAACGGAGAAGGGACAAGGTAGCAGCTGGGGGTCAGAGGGAGGGAGAGGAACACGGGTTGCATCTGGGATGGGTTTGGAGAGAAGAAAAGGAAGGAGAGGGAGCTGGTGGTAGAATGGCCAGGCTGGCTGGCTGAAAAACCAAGGTGCGTTGATCTGTATTTCTTTGGAGCAGGTGTTTTGTGACTTTTGACTTCTGGCTTTTTATGACACGAAAACTTTCGTTTTGGCAAAGTGAGCAATAAGATGAAATTTTCGGAGAGGGGACAGCCTGGACCTAGAGGGTTTAGGAAAAATGAGGGTACTGGAATTATTTATAGGAGGGTCTATAGTCCCCTCAGATCAGTTCCTTGGGATCAGCACGCTCAGCCTCGGAGTTAGGCACCGCCTAACTGTGAGATAATATTTGTTGAATGAGATAATATTTGTATTTTCTCATATTTCAAAATTACGTGCTGTCCTTTGTTGGGCCAAACCTGTTTTCTCCTTAACTATCATCTTTTTTTTTCTTTCTTCCTTTTTCCTTCTATCAGTCCCTCAATTTCATTACCATCTTGTCTCTTTTCTCTCTCTCTCTCTCTCTCTCTCTCTCTCTCTCTCTCTCTCTCTC
>JABTXL010004706.1:305041-343788 GCA_025134845.1 Neodon shergylaensis
GAAAGAAAGAAAGAAAGAAAGAAAGAAAGAAAGAAAGAAAGAAAGAAAGAAAGAAAGAAAGAGGGAGAGAGGGGTGTGTGTATGGGATAATGGATGACAGAAACCAGTGATGGCTTTGCGGGCAACAGCATTTTCCTTACAAGCCTGCTGATCTGAAGTCAACCCCTAAAAACCACATAAAGCTGGAAGGAAATAACCCACTGGCCTCCACACATGGTGGCACAAGCTCACACACATGCAAAACCCCCACACATTTATTTTTTAAAAAAATAAATAGCAGGGTTCTGTTTCAGATATCTTGTTTCTTTAGTTGTAATGTGACTATCATGGCATGGAACATAGAGGCACTCAGTACATTTGCAGCATGTTAGCAGAATGGCTCTCTGATGCTAGGATTGACTTGCTGTGTCTACATCATTCCTGGATGCTCAGGCTACTCTTCCTGATACCATGTGACCTCAGTTTCACTCTTTTCTCACCCATAATCCAAACTCAGGATGGTCTAATAATACAGCCAAGATAAAGAAGTGACATGTAATCATATTAGATCTCTACTTTCTTCTGATCTTTTTGAATATGATCAAAATATATTGTATTAAAAAAGCCAATAATGAATCTCTGTGAGTTTGAGGCTAGCCTTATCTACAGAGCGAGTTTGAGGACAGGCAGAGCTACACAGAGAAACCCTATCTCAAAAAGCAAACAAACAAAAAGCAAAACAAATGAACAAACAAGAAAGCCAATAAGTAAGTAAGCAGGTAAATAAATAAAAAATAGTCTATTAAAAAAAACCTTAACACTTAAACTACAGTTTCCAAGGATAATATACTGTTATTAAAACAGCAGGGAGGTGTTCTGACCTGATTTTCTATGATAGGAATGAGGGAAAATTTGAAGGATGCCACAATACTGTAAGACTGTTAGAGAGAAATGTAGGTAACCCAAATACTGTTTGCAATGATCTGTGCCCACTCCATCCTTCATCATCACACTAATTGTTCCTGGACTGAAATGAAAACAAGCAATTTTCAGTCCTCTGGATTAGTACTGAGCAGGGAATGGACGTGGCCTAATTTGAAAGTAAAAGCAAGAGTTTAGTTTATCTACAACTGATCGGGCAATGAACACTCGATGATGTCTGCATACCTGGTGACAAGCTGTGGCTATGGGTATTCAGATAGCACAACATAAATATCTTACAAAAGGGAGTTTCTTTGATCTTTGATCTCTGGCATAGTATTGCTGATGATGTACCTTGTCTATCTTTATGAACAAGTCAGTGGTTTAATAGTGATATCATGGGCTACAGTGGGCTTGCATGAAGATGGAGCTCAGTGTTGGAGAACTTGCCTAACACAAATGAAGCCTGAGACTTGATACTCAGCACCACCAAAAAGTTGAATTGAACACCTAGCAGAATGGAGAGACAGTGTAATATGAATCTTCTGAAATTTATTTTGAGTGTGAAGGGAGCAGTGGGTTCTGCTGGAGGGTGGATTAGCAGAAGTCAAAGTGGAGATGGAAGTTAAGAACATGGATTATTTGGATGTCCCCTTGGTCATGCAAGGAACAGAGATCAAGATGAGCTTGGTTTAAATACCAACAGAACTACAGATGGTACTTTTATTTCTGTCTATACAGCAGTGGTCCAGTGACTAGTGGCCCCATTTCACACCACAGAAATAGCATTCTGGCCATTATCTAGGAGGACCTGATGGTCAGTTTGTTCATGCACTGATTCTCTAAAAGATAGAACTTCTGTCATCTCAGGAAATCACATGCATTAATTTATTAATTTTTAGATTTACATACAAAGCAATGTTTTTCAATATGGCATTTTCCATACACATGTATACTTTCTTTTCATTATTTCCCCTCTGTCTTGTTTATGGTTTCTTTTTAAAAATTATACTTTAATTTGTTTGTTTTGTGGAATGTGTGTGTGTGTGTGTGCGGGCAAGAATGCTACAGCATGCATATGTAGGATGCAGGTCAGAGGACAGCTTTTTGGTGTCAATTCTCTCCTTCCTAAATGTAGGTTCTGAGGATTGAACTCAGTTTTTCATGCATGGTGGCAAGTTTTTTTACATGCTGAGCCTTCTCGCCAGCCCTTAGTTAAGCTTGCTACTTCTCTAATAAACACCATGCCAAAAGCAACTTGGGGAAGAAAAGGTTTTCTTCAGCTTACACTTAAACTTCATCTTCCATGACGGAAAGGAGTGGGTGCAAGAACTCAAAGCAGGAACCTGGAGGCAGGAACTGAAGTAGAAGTCATGGAGGAGTGTTGCTCACTCTCTTAATCCTCGTGATTTACATAGCCTGCTTTTCCTCTAGCCCAGGGATGGTACTATCTACAGAGAGCTGGGTCCTCTCATATCAATCCTGAATCAAGAAAATGCAGCACAGGCTTGTTCATAGGCCAGTTTGGTGAGGACATTTTCATTCTCTCTCTCTCATTCTGTCTGCTCCCCCCCTCAGACACTTTTTTAAATTGAGGTTCTCCCTTCCGTTTTTTAAAATTTTTGATTCATTTTACATACCAACCATAGTTCCCCCTCCCTCCCCTTCTTCCTCTCCCAGCCCATACCCCATCCACTCCTCAGAAAGGGTAATGCCTCCCATGGGGAGTCAATAAAGCCTGGCATGTTCAGTTGATGTGGAACCAAAAGTTTAGAAGGGAGAACTTCTAGACCCTCTATCTAGAGTGTCTCCCTCCTAAAATGATTCTAAATCATGTCAATTCATAAAAACTATGCAGTACACCCTTCATCACTGCTCCTGCTTAATCCATGCTGCCTACTCTGCTAACTTTTGCCTTTCATCCCGCGGCAATCACTCTTTGCTTTCCTATCACATTAAGGTGCTTAATTATCCTATCCCCCTCTCTTCCTTTCCTTTTATCATTCCCAAAAGAGCTCCATAACCCCCTCTTTCAATTTTTAACATAGGTTCATCATATAAGAGAAAATATTTGGTGCTTGTCTTATGATTGTGGATTACTGTTTTTAACATATGATGTCCAGTTCCATACATTTTCATGAAAATCTCATTTTGGTAGGGTGCTCTATAAAATTGCCTGTATGTATGTATCACTTGTCTTTTTCCATTTATGTACTGATCAGCATCTAGACTGGCTCATTGCATGGCTAGAGTAAGTAGCTATAGATGTGAATGAGTAACTATCTCTACATATAAGAGTCCTTAGGGTGTACACAAAGAACAGTATAGCTGGGATATATGGGATTATGGCATTTCTAGCTTATTTATTTATTTATTTATTTTTAAGAAACCACTACTTTGGTTTCCATAGTAGCTGTACAATTTCTTCTTGCCCCACATCCTCATCAACATTTATTGTCATTTGTTTTCTTGATCCTAATTGGGGTGAGAAGGAAACTCCCTGTTTTACATGCATTTCCTTTATAGCCATTTATTGGCCATATGTATTTCTTCTTTGTAACGTGTCTTTGTCCCACCAACCAGCTCCCAAATAACCACAAGAAGACTTATTAATGACGAAAGCTTAGCTGATATCTTAGGTTTGTTTCTAACTATCTCTTAAAACTTAAATTAACTCATTTCTATTAATTCACATGTTGCCACATAACTTGTGTCATTTACATCTTCTCCTGCATGTTTGGCATCCTCCCTGTTCATTAGCCTATTTATTGATTGGATCATTTGTTTTTATTGTTTGAACTAAAGAGAAAGATGCCTCTTAGACTGGAGAATAAAAAAATTCAGGTTTACATATTTGCTGTGGGATTCTCAATTTTATATAAAAGCAGATCTCAGGTTTTTAACTTTGTATTTGGAGCATAGTGAAGTAAGGGAAGCTATGCATTTATTACACTGTGCATGCAGTCTGCCTCATAAATGCATTCTGGACAATTTGCTTTTAATCTGTAGGTTTGTTTCTTCCACTTTCATAAGAAAAAACCCATTCTGAGCATGTTTATATTCTAGATTGGAAAATGTTTGAGAAAGTGAGAGAAGTAAAGACAGTACTCTAGACAACTTTAATTATCTCTAAAATAAACAGCGGCACAGTGCCTGTCCTGTGTGCAATGCAAAAGCATCATCTCATCTTTCCCTTCAGGCTATGCACAATAAAGCACCAATTAACATAAAACAAACACTGTGAACTGTTGGTTTCTATAGACGATGTCATATACTTCGTAGTTATTTGCCATGTAAAGTCCATAGTGTTTCTATAACACAGCCACCTAAAATTTTCCAGAATGTGTTGTATGATCTTTAATTTTTTTTTATTACTTAAAAAAATACCAATCCAAATTCTCACTCCCTCCCCTCCTCCCAGTCCCCTCCCTCTCCCTTCACAGACCCCCCTCCCCCTCCAACCCTAAAGGAGTGCCATACACCCCGTCCTGTGGAAAGTCCAAGGCACTCCCTACTACATCTAGGTTGAGCAAGGTTTACATCCAAAGAGAATGGGATCATTAAAAACTATATCTTTCTTTGGTCCTGAAAGACATGAGGAGTATGGAGCTTTCTTTTTAGTGGTAAAATATGTTGGAAGTACATAGAATTACCAGTTAGTTACTCAAACAAAGTAAATTTAGCACATTTATTCAATTAAAATGGAATGTCCAGGATAGTATAATCCATAGACAGAAAATGGTTTGTGATTGTCCTGGGTTAGGGGTGGGGACACTGGGCAAACACTGCTACTAAGAGGGAGTTTTATTTTGGAGGGTTATGAAAGTATTGTATATTTAAAAAAGATTTAATTATTTTTATGTGTATGGTACTTTGCCTGCATATGTCTGTGTACCATGTGTGCTTAGGGCTGGGAGAGACCAGAATAGGATGTCAAGGTCCCTGAAGTTTGAGTTATGAATGGTTGTGAGTCACTATGTGGGTGCTGAGAATCAAACCTACGTCCCCTGGAAGAATAATAAGTACTCTTAATCACTGAGCCAATGACATATTTTAAAGTAACACAATGATGACAATTGTGTAACACTGTGAATATATTAAAAGCAACTTTTTGAAATTTGAGAATGCTGAATTTTATGATACAAAATTAAAAGAGCAATATTAAAGATAATTCTAACTCTGCAAAATAAAGAAGGAAAACAGAGAAGACAAAGGAAGGAATAGAGTGGAGGAAGGTAAACAGGAAGGAGGAAAGAAAGAAAACCTTCTAAGAGACAATACTGTATAGGGTAAATTGTAATAACACTGACTTCGGGCCACTATTTCTCCATTTGTGAGAATTCTATGATTCACTCCAAGCAGTGTGTTTAGAGGGGCACCTAACCTGTGAGAACACTGTCTATGTTTGGCACTGTAAACACAGTCAACAGCAGTAGGCAACAGTGGGGGAAAATAGAATCAAGTAGACTCAGGCTGTCCCTTAAGGAGTGGCAGGGTGAGGCAGAGAGCAAAGCTGACTGTTTAGCTTGATTATATGAACTCTGCTCTCCTGATAGGGGAGTAGGTAGGGTATAACATGGAATGTAGCTAGCTTCCTGGTCTAGGGTTTTGTTTTATTTTTATTTTCGTTTTGTTAGTTTTTGTTTTGAGACAAAGTCTCACTCTGTAGTCTAGGCTGGCTACAGAGCAAAGTCAGACCTGAAACCTCTGCAATCCTCCTGCCTCAGCCTTCAAATGTTGGCATCACAGGTGTGAGATACTTTTCCCATCTGTACCTAGGTTATGTGAAGCTTCAAAGATGTGGGAAGGGATGGTGAGCAACACCTCATGAGTGTGGTGCTCAATGCAAATAATCACCAGTCAGATACTTCTGAGGAGCTCTCCCCAAGAAGACAGGCAGGAAGCTTGTCACCATTGTTATCTTGTGTGTATGTATGTACATGTGAGTACAGGTGCCTATGGCGTCCAGTAGAAGGAGTTCCATCCCATGGAGCTAGAGTCATAGGCGGTTGTAAGCTGCCTAGCATTAGTGTTAGGAACAGAACTAGGGTCCTCTGCAAGAGCAGTATGTGCTCTCAACTACTGAGCCATCTCTCCAGTTCTTACTCCCCCACACCTCAAGTGAGGTCTTTGTTAGACTTTTATTTTGCAAAGGTCAATGTCAAAGGTCAATCCCAACTTTAAAAAATTAACATTGCTGCCAAATTTTTATTTCCAGGACAGATTAGGGCCCCATGAGGGTACCTGGTGTCTCTCATGACTCTCTTTACTTGTCAGTACTCTCTGCAGTTTGGATGGTTGTACTTACATGACTTGAATTTTCTTTAGGAGTCAGTCTATGTGATCACACAACAAACAGGACTATTGGAAAGACTGTCAGGTTCTTGTTCTCCTTAACAACACAGAGACAAGTGCAGGTATCCATCTTCCTTCTGATTTTACATCTATCCATGCTTTTCTGTGTGCAGACATTTCTCCCTGCCTAAGATATGGACAAATACTGACAGTGTGCTGGTTGTTACTGCCCTTGCTCTAGATCACAAAGCTTCACTGGGCTGTTAAAGAGCTCTATCATACCAGAGACCACAATGATACATATATAAAGCGGCCCTGAAAGTTCATTTGATTGCAGATTATCTCCCAAGATAAGTCAGGCATCATCTCTCTGTATAACAGTTATAAAATAGATATAAGAGAAGAAAACATGCAGCCAACAAATGACGCAGTCACATGAAGAAACAGCTTGGCTTCTAAAATAACCAGAGCCACAGTTGAGTAGATGCTCAAATCATTTACTACTATGCTTCAACTCTTGAAGGCTGGGCACCTTAGAAGAGGGGGCAATACATGTGTGTGGGTGGAGAGGCATAAAAAGTATTTGATAACCCTTTCTTGGAACTTTGAAATACTTTGGTCTTGAAATTTTAAAGCACTTTAATCTTTTATCTATTGTTTCGAGATTGGGTCTCACTCTGTAGCTCAGTCTGTCCCTCCTTCATCCTTAGCCTCCTGTGCTCTGACTGCAGATGTGCACTTCCATGTGACTTATCATATTTGTCCCCATCAGAATGTCTATGATTATGTGATTTGTAATTTTAAAGATTAAGATTTAGTATTATGATTTACTACTTTATAGATTAGGAATTAAAATGCTGAGAAGGGATGACACTTGCCCAAATTTATGTAGAACAATACTGGCAAGCAGGAATTAAGGAAGTAGATATGTGTGATACTAGAATGACGGCCAGCTGCCAATACAAAACCTTCTCTAGTGAATTAGAACCTAGTGAATTTTCTCTGCATTGCTTAAGAAAGAGAGATATAAGCAGTGGAAGTAGCTAGTTAACACATGCTAAGTGTTATGCTAAATATTTTGCATGTGATGTTTCTTAATTCTTACACTCAGAATAACATTACAAATCTAGTAAGAAAATGAGAAAAGCCAAGTATACAGCTACTGAGCACTAAAGACAAATGTTTGATTTCAGAAACGGGATTTATTTAATATACTTCTGAGATTTGACCCACAAATTGAAACTGAGCTGAAGCCAAAGTATGCATGGATAAGCAAGATAAATCTGCTTTTAATATGCAACTATAAATGCCTATGAGGAAAGGGGGCAGGGGCAATAATGTGCACAGGTTCAACAGCACAGACAAGAGATGGTGGGCTGGCAACTGGGCTACCGTATGGTTGTTCAGGTAAAATCCATATGTAACAGAATTATGAGCACATCCCTACACATCCACACCTGTGCACACACCACCTTGCACTTCTGCTCATTAGGTTATTGCCCAAGTGTTCTTTCCTAACATTCCAGAAGTCTTTCACCATGTTAAGAGGAGAAGGCACTGGATCTGTGTTTATGTCTGTGCTTTGAAGCGGATCTTATTTCCCTGAGAGCATGGTAGTGAAGCTGATGCAGTCACTAAAGAACTTCAGGTTCTGTGATATTCAGAAACACAATGACTCCTTTGAGGAGCAATTAGAGAAAAGAATTTCTTTAATAAAAAAAAATCCAAGAAAAAAGAATTTCTTGACTCAGTAAGTAGTCTGTAAATGAATTATGACTTATGTCATGAAGGACCTGCAGATGCTAACTGCCCCAGCTTATTTATTTAAAAATTGTTTACATTTATTTATTTATTTATTTATGCGGAGGCAGTGACCATGCAGAGCACGAACATGAAGGTCAGGAACAACTTGAAGGTGTCTATTCTCTCCTTTTTCCATGTGTGTTCTGTAACTGAAGACAGTTCACCTTGGTGGGAAGCATCCATATCTGTTGAGCTAACCTGCCAGCCCTAATTAATTAATTAATTAATCAATCAGATATCTAGCTGAGGTTGACCCTGAACTTCTGATTCTCCTGCATCTATCTCCAAAGTCTTGGGATTACAAGTAGTGCTACTATGCTAGTTTATTTGGCACTGCGATTGAATATTGGGCCTCATATATGCACTCTGCCTCCTGAGCTACTTCCCCAGACTCCTTGATAGTGCTTTAATAACAATGTTTATTTTAAGGCTCTGCCTACAGCTTGGAGGCAGAATGTTTACCTAGAATGAATGTGGCTGTGGCTTCTGTTTCCAGCAGCACACACATACATACACAAATACAATAAATGAGAATCCCCTTGTAAACCAGACGGTGGTGATACGTGCCTTTAATCCCAGCACTCGGGAGGCAGAGGCAGGCAGATCTCTGTGAGTTTGAGGCCAGACTGGTCTACAAGAGCTAGTTCCAGGACAAGTTCTAAAGCTACAGGGAAACCCTGTCTTGAAAAACCAAAAAAAAAAAAAAAAAATCCCCTAGTGGTTATTGGGAAGAACTCTGAACTCTTGCTAGAACAGCCACTTGCCACCACTTACACTGTGACCCTCACATGCTCACTGACTTTCTAGCAGATTCTCTGAGCTGAGCATGAAGGATGAGTTCAGCTTCATAGATTAGGAAATGTCCCTTTCACTGGGTTGAGTTAAGTCCACCCCAGGAATCTGATTCTTGTCCTGAGTTCTTTCTGCTTTTGGAAAGAGATAATACATTAACTGTGTTCTGTGAACTTCAACTTGGCTGTCTCCCAGACTGGGTCAGATAATGGCCTTAACAAGCACCAGGAAGAACTCAATATATTTCAGGACTCCACCCTGACTGTAGGTCAGGAGAGCAATTTTGATGCCTCATTGAAATAAGTACATAAAAATTTATATCTGATCATATTTCAAAAACATATCTTTTGAGAAAGAGTCTCGCTATGTAGACTGGGCCAGCCCTAAACACACAGAAATCCTCCTGCTTCGACCTCCCAAGTTCTAGGATTATAGGCGTGTGCTTAAATGTATTTTCAAAAACTGCTAATTAAACTGGGCATGGTAGTGATTACCTTTAATCCAGGCACCCAGGAGGTAGAAGCAGGTGAATCTCTGTGAGTCTGGGACCAGTATGGTCTGCATCAGGCCAGTTATGGCTTCATAGAGAGGCCCTATCTCAAAGATTAAAAAATAAAAATAAAACTACTAATTCATATAAAGTAATTTTTGTCTATATTTGTTAACCATTTAGACATAGTTAACTTGCCTCCCTCAAGTCTTAGCTATTTATTTATCAGCGTATCAGTTTTCTTTTTTTTTTTTTTTTGGTTTTTCGAGACAGGGTTTCTCTGTGGCTTTGGAGCCTGTCCTGGAACTAGCTCTGTAGACCAGGCTGGTCTCGAACTCACAGAGATCCGCCTGCCTCTGCCTCCCGAGTGCTGGGATTAAAGGCGTGCGCCACCATCGCCCGGCGTATCAGTTTTCTTATTGTTATAAAATCAATATTTTTCCATAGAAAAACTCACAATGAAGTAATCACTAATGTTGCCTAACCTATAACGTGAATTTATGCTTCTCAGAAAGATTATTACTTTTTTCCTGACTAAAATTTATTTCATTATCAGTGGAGTAATGATGTAAATTATTTTTGATCAAATAAGTAATCCATTCCTAAATTTTAGAAGTTTCAATCTCTGCTGTTTGTCAGCATCTTCTGACAAACTTTCCCACTAATGAATGATGCTAGTACTCTTTATCATTCTCATCACCGGGAGCAGTGGGGAATGAGCAGCAGGGATAATATTGTCACAAAGCTCCTGTGAGGTGCAATGGTGCAGGCAGGTGTGAGGACCACAGACCTGCTGGAGCCCTGAGTGTCCACAAATCAGCCTTGGAAGTCTTCACTCATTCTCACCAGTCCTCTCATCCATAATCTCTCAAATGCCTTGGAGAGATGCCTGGACACAGTTCTCTCACATTCTTACACACGTGTGTTCCTGGGAACACTCACTCTGGTCCAGCTGCACTATTCTATGTTCACTTCCTTTTGATCTGTGTCACTTGCTTTGGGCTTTTGATCCTTCCCTGCTGTCCAGTTGTCTTTCATGCTGTTGCGGACTCCCCTTTTCCTTCAAGCCTCCACAACAGCTCCTCATTCTTCTGCTTCCCTCCTTGCTCCTTCTTAAGGTCTGTGTACATTTCTTATTTGGGTGCAATTTACTCCCTTGAGGTTTCCTAAATGTTAGGACACATCCATCGTGTACAAATCCCTCTTTTCTTCCTCTTTTTTTTCAGTTTTTTTGCTATCCTTCTGTCCTACTTCTAAGACTTTTTGTATCATTGAACACCTCCTAGGGCTGGAGAGATGGCACAAAATCAAGTGAAGTGGCTGCTCTTCCAGAGAGTCCGGGTTCAATTCCTTGCACACATAATCATCTGTAACTCCAATTCCAAAGGATCGGATTCCCTCTTCTGGCCTCTATATTTTACTTGCAAAAACAAAATAAAACGCAAAAACTAAGTTCCTGAAGATTCGTCTTCAACTCAGATGGACATGTCAAATCAAAATGTCAGATCTGACTAATATACCTGTACTATTCCTGTACTATTTGTCTCTTGTTTGTCTTTCCTCACCCTCCTACGGCTTTTGCGTGCTGCTGGTTCAACCTCCACAACATCTTCAGTGTTTATTTTTACTGTCAATATTGTAACCCTAGAGCCCGTTGTGAAACAATTGGTTGCTCATGTTCATTCTTCCTTCTTACCTACTATTCAATGCCTATCAAAGTAACATTATTTTTGTTCCATTTCTGTTAGAAAGAATCACCTGGTCAGAAGGAAGAAGCAAGGACGAATGACCTGCTTCACCTGAGCTCTACCCTTTTGTCATTGATTCTTTTCCTGCTGTGGTTTCTCCACTGCTCACAGGAGAGAGAGAGGCTGGGGTTTCCTAATTCCTGGAGGAGGAAGAAGAGGACGCTCAAGGTCAGATGCTGTTGTGTTCTGGGGGCTGCAGGAGTCACCTACCAAATTAGAGCTCAAACTGCAAACCTCTGTTACCAGAGTGGAGTCAGTAGTGACTCCACCTCTCAGCTTGTCATCGGTACTAGCTCAGAGACGCTAGTGACCCACTCTCAGGACAGGGACACACTCTGCCTCGGCTCCCAACTCTGCAGAAGAAGGTATTAATGTGTCCCTGAGGACACACTTTTAATCTGGCCTGATATTTATTGTTGTTTCCTGTGATTGTGTTCTGTTTACAGAATCTTTACTGGGCCACTGAACTGAGAAAAAGTCAGCTTAGTGGACTTCCTGATTGTTGGCTTGGCCAGAGAGGCTGAGAGAGGAGGCAGGGAGGAAAGAAAGAGAAGAGGAGAGGGAGGGTGTGGTGTATGCCTCCTGTGTGCACAGGCATGATCCTCAGGTTTCCCTTCTTAACCTTTGCTTGAACCTTTCTGTCTATTAGAGACAGAGAACAGATGAGTGGCCAGAAATAAAAAGTTCTCTTTGTTTATGAAGGAAACTATAAGGAGATGTGTGTGTGTGTGTGTGTGTTTTGAGACAAGGACTCAGTATGTAGCCCTGGCTGTTCTGGAACTCACTATATAGAACAAGCTGGCCTGGTCTCAAACTCACACAGATCCACTTGCCTCTGCCTTTGCCTCCTGAGTTCTGGGAACACAAGTGAACACCATCACAACCAGCTGTGATGAGATTTTTAAAGATCTAGAAGCACCTGTTTGGTAGGCAAAGGCCAGGAGGACGAATCAAGCTTTGACAGGACAATGTAATGAAGTACAATGGGTGAGGAAAGCCTTGAGCGGGAGGCTTCAGCAGCCACTGCAGGTCATCAGGTGTGCTGGTCTAATGGGGAAAAGAAGCCACAGCGGGAGTGGATGTGGCTGTTTGGGATGGGCAGCGGTTGTGTGCTGTTCTCTCTTCCTTCTTTGGAGAGCTCTTTTGTACATGTAGAAAGCTGAGGAAACTGTTAGCTAGTAAGGAGAGGACAAGTGAAAAAACAACTCAGGTACATTATTTCTGACCGTTTAAGGGTTCAGAGCAGTAGATGGTAGTTCATGGAACTGTGGACGAAAACAAGAGAGAATGAAAATCTGGCAAGACTCAGTTGCTTTGAATGTATAAAATGCCTTGTAGGAAATCAGATGTTGGTGATGCCTGTGAGTTGTCACTCTCTGAGCTCTGATGGCTGTTGGTGATGTCTGTGAATTGTCATTCTTTGTGTGAGCTCTGACAGTCTGTGAGCTTATCTAGATTCTTGCAGATAATCTGCCTGAAAAGCTGGTTCCTGCTTTCCAAGGTCAACTGTCTAGAGGCAACAGATTTTGATCCAAGCCTCCTCTCCTCTGCCTTGCATTGCAGGTCTTCAAGCATTGGAAAAGTTACTAGCATGCTTTGTATGAAAACATTTCTACTCAAACAGGCTTTTTCTTGGGTTCCCAAATTCATTTTAGGTCACGGTTCTCTGAGAAAGTGGAACAGAGAGAATGTTAGAATAATTCTAATCTTGATTCTAGAGAAGAGCAGGGCTAGGGGCCCCTCACCTACCTATGTCATTGTGCTAGCAGATATCAGAGAGAAGGCTGGGGTCTACATTAGGCTACCTCTGAAGGTCACCTCTGCTGTCTTTTCTGCTATGGAGTCTCACAGGTTTGTCTCTGGAGAAAGGTGGAGCCTGAGTATGTGAGAAGTGTCTAAGGATCCCAAGCCTTTGTTCTTTCCCTTTGGATAATGGAAATCACCTTTTTAGCTATCAGAAACACTAAAAGATTGCCATTCCTAAAAACTGAATCTTCACATTAAAAAAGATGATAGAAGTAGAATTGAAGGTGTGTGTGTGTATGTGTATATGTACATATATGTATATATATATATATATCTGTATGTATGTATGCAGGCACATGTACATACAGTCGTTTAAAGAACATTGGGTATATAAATAAGAGAGTTGGACCTAGATATGAAACCATGTTCTGCCATTTATTTACATGGTTAAATGAGACTTCATCATTTATATGCTAATGTTTCAGTTTCTGCCTTTCTGATTGGGCATGGAACAGCCCAACATAATGACTGGCATGCTGAATTTGCTTGGTATGTAAGATCTGAAATCAGGAAGGATAGCTTGTTTTTCAGGATGTTGGACATAAGTTATACTGAATTCTTCTGGATCTGAGTGGTTTTCACTCTTACTGCTAACTGGATGTGTTCTCTCTAGCAAGTGAGTTTTCTTGTTGGATAGCTTGGGAGGGAAAGGAGAGAAGGGCAGTCAATCATTTAGGAACAAAAGTAGACCCTCTCAGCCTGGGTTTCCTCCTCCACGAAATATTCCCTCATCTAAAGTCTTCTGTCCCATAGCCCATAACTGTTAATAGCTTCCTTGACCCTTGTATTTACCCGGGAGGTAGGTCACTTGGATCTCTGAAGACCACCTTGCTGGTAGATCCACAACAGCTGTTATACAGATGCTGAGACTAGGACTGGAGCTTCAGACAGTCAGATGTCGTTCCAGAGAAGTTTCTGCAGCACACAGAGAGAGGTTTTGCTCCAGCAGGACAAGATGGTTTTCTAAGCCCTGTATACTGTTGGGACTAATGAGTCCTGGCCTCCAGCTGGATGTTGGGATTAATGGGTCCTGGCCTTCAGCTGCTCTTCCCTCCTAGAACCTTCTAATTAAAGTTACTAGAAGCTGTGCCTAGCTTAGAAGATCAGAGGATGGGGTTTTCACCTGTTGGCCATTGACTGCAGTGTATTTAAGCCTACATGGTGCTAATAAAGAGGGGCTTGGTATCAGTGTTAAAAGGTCTGCGTGTTGGTCTGTCTCTGCATCTGTGTTCTCAACCTCCAGCTCCTTGCCCGAAGCTCGCGAACTGGGGTCTAGCACATAGAGCGCAGATGGGGCCACAGTGCCGGCAGTACACGACTGCGCTTTGGTGGAGAAAGTTTCTTTTGGAAATTTGTGGGTAGATTGGAGATTGTGTCTATGGAGGCAGGGGAGAGTGATATTGTGTTAACTAAACTGAAAAGTCAGGAACAAGGGTTGTTGTGTTATTGTTGCAAACAGGCATGCCTCTGATGCATTGAAATAGGTGCAGAAATGCCCTGTGGTTTGTGATTGTGTTGTGAATCCATGTAGAAGTTTGAGAGTTAGTATTGAGATTTAAATTCTAATTACCACTAACTTCTATAGTCTCCAGAATATTGTCTTGCAGCTAATTAGGGCCTCCACTCACCTTACATTCTCATTTTCTTTATATTGTATCTCCTTTGTCACTGTATGATGGATTCTCAATTCAAGTGGGGGGATTAAACCTTTGTAGAAAAATCAACACACTGAAGTAAGTAGTTGAGAGGAGAAAAATCAAGGAATAACAACCCACTGGTGAGGCAATTCTCGTTTCAGGTAGAAGTCTGCCTGGAAAGATTTGGCAGGTACAGACACATGCAAACTGTAGGCAAGCTATATACAAACATAGTTTGCAACTGTCAAATGAGGAGCAGAATAAAGAACTGCACAGCTGCAAGAGTTCCTTGATTCCAATGCATGTGTTTTGTTATCTGTGGTGGCTGGCTAGTATTTTACATTCTTATCTATTTTGCAGTCCATATAAGAAAAGTTGTAGCCATGCTACAAATTTTTTTAACAAGATAAGAACATTCTCTAAATATTAATATAGTGTTGTTAGAAATATGTATTATATTTTATGTTTTGTAAGTATATTATATTTTGTAAGTATAAATATTGGCTATAGGATTCTTCTAGAAGAGGCAGATTGAGCTTTGAGATGAACCATCCCAGAGGATCGGACATCAAAGCATGCCCTTTCTCAGTGTGATACAGACCAATAGACAAAAAACCATTTGCTAATCACTTACGAATTTCAGGCAGAAAGTGTCATAGCAAATTCTCTTGCCGTGACAAGCAAATGTGAGTGTCTTCTGATATATAAACTTGGAGGGAGATAGGGTTCTGTGTTTCAAGGTTTCTTTGTAATTATGGCTATCTGGGTATGCCTAGTAAGTATGCCTGGTGTGCAGTTTTTAAAAATTATGGATTTTTTGTTATGTGCCACATGCCTTTTGGCAAACTGTAACCATTGGAAGTTATTGTACAATTATCATTCTTTTTTTCTTTCTTTTTCAACATTTTTTTTACTCTGTGTGTATGTATGTTTCTGTGTGCATGGATATGGATACACACACGAACATTTGCCATGGTGCCTGTGTGGAAGCCAGGGGCCAAATTTTGGGAGTTCTCATGTCCAACATGTGGGGCCTAGGGATTGAACTCAGATTGTCAGGCTAGCACAGCAAATACCTTTACTCGCAAGTGTTCCCCCAGCCTGTATGAATATCTTAGAAATAGTTTCACAGAATGAATTTGCCTTCTCACTTTAGTGCCAGTTTCATTGCCTTGCTCGGTATGAATAATCCTAGCTTCCTTAAACTTCCAGAGACAAGGAGAAGCCAGGTTGAGAACTTGGCTTAGGAAGTCTAAGTGAAGGTCATACGGTATCTTAAAGTGGACGTTCCGTACACGGCCAGGTAGCAGAAGAAGGGTAGTGGATTTGGATCACTGAGAGAAGGTGTGTTTGGCCATAGCCAGTTCAGCATGGGGTCTGTGCACAACAACTTCAGGTTACTTCCTTATGTGCTACTGGGCGTGTAGTTTGGCTTTTGGGCAGAGCTCACAGTCTGAGCTGAATGACTTTTTTTTTTTCCATTTGTACTGTGTAGAGAGATTGTGTTCCTAGCACCTACTCTCCAGAGAGCCAAACTCGTTCAACTGGCTGCTCCCTGAACAAAAATAATTACTTACATCTGATAAGGTCCTGAAAGGGAAGCAAGAGGAAAGTTAAACAAGAATGCTTATGGCCTTGAGACCTTTTCAGACAGACTCTGAGCAACCAGCTCAGCTCAGGGTTGGTTTTTCAGGGCCTTTTCCTTTGCCCCCCCCCCCCCCCCGCACTCCCTTGATCCTGGCCTGTGGTCTTGGAAAGGTGGAAGCTTTCTGAACTATTTTCTTTTTGCTTGTTTGGTTCACTACCTCCATGAGGTAGTCTTTACTGTCTTAATTGTTCACTGGCTTCATAGATTCCTTGCTGTGTACAAACTCAGAAAGAAATTCTCTTTCTCTCTTTCCACCTCCCTCTTTCTTACTCTCTCTTTATTTGAGTGTGTGGGCTTTTAATTTTTATTTTTTGAGACTGGGTCTCTTTATGCACTCCTGACTGTCCTCAAACTCATTATGTAGACCAGGGTGGTCTCAAACTCAAGAGATCCTCCTGCCCTTGGCTCCCTAGTGTTGGAATTCCTGGTCAATTTCTCTTCCATGTATGCCACTTTTTAGCACCTTCCCACCCCACTTAGCAGGCCACACACCTGTCTCCTTTCTGAGTTGTTAATTGTGATTCACAACATGTACTCATAGAACAGTGAAAAGTGAAAAGGCATGAGGCTGGAGCTTTGAGGTGTCTTTGCTTAAGTTTTTGGGGCAGAGATTCTAGCCTTCAATAAGTAATTCTTTGATCATTAGCATCAATACTAAAACTCAGTGTGTAACTATAGGAGATCTGGGATGGGTAACAGACATTTAGCATCACACCATGTCAGCTGCACTTCTGGTTTTGTTTTTATCAAATCACTACAAAATGAGCCTGCCTGAGATTACTTAGCAGGAAAATCAGTGTGTTCTGTTTCAGACTAGTCAGAATTAAAGCAGTAGTCTGCACCGACTCCAGAGCCACCACATCTCCGAGCATGGGTACAGGCTAGACTGCCAGATACATATAAGAGTAGGAACTATTGCTTTTCTTCAGAAAGAAACAGATCTGGAGATGTCACTTAAAAGATGTGTGGGTGATATGAAATTGTTGAAGGTGGTTAGACAAAGACCCACTCAGTCATAGCTGCTGAGTCTGTGAGCACTAGACTTGGTCCACACAGTCAGATGCTCCCGACAGTCAGCTATGGAAGGAGAAGGGGCTCCTTGGGCCCTACCACTCACTACTGATTTATTGTCAGCGAAAAGATTTAGCAGAGTGGGAAGCATAGCATTTAGTCATGTATGTACCCACTGGTGACTCAGGGTCAGACAGATAGCCCTAGTTAAACCCCACGAGGAACAACAACAATAACAACAATGACAACAACAAAACAATAAGCTAGTGAATAAAAGGACCAAGATTCATAAGGAAGATAGGGTGCTGGCAGGGGCAGTAGGAAAATAAGGTTTGTGTGTATGCATGCATGTGTGTGTGCTGTATTGTGGGAGAGAACAGAATGTTTTATATACTTATATGAAACTTTTAAAGGACAAACTATATTAATAATAAAAAGAATGTCCTACAAGAAACAAGTAATTTATTTGGAAAATTGGTAACTGGAGTGGGGAATATTTTCATGCTATATCATTTTATGTTATGATTGTATCTTTGTGTGTGAGCACCCACAGGCCTCCACATTAGTGTGGAAGACATCCTCTAGTATCAGGCTTTGCCTTCTAGGTTCTGCTTGTTATTTTTCCTGCAGTGTGTACCAGGTTAGCTGGCCTGCAAGCCTTAGGAACTCTCCTTTCTCTGCCTCTCATCAAGGAATGCTGGGATTTCAGATGCATGAGTTCCAGGGATCCAAACTCAGGTCCTCAGGCACTCACAGTTAGCACTTTACATACTGAGTCAACTCCTCAGCTCATATTTGGAACATATTTATGTATAGATGCATTTTCTTTCTTAAAGGATCGAGAAAAAAAGGTGGCTCTTTCTATAGTGACAATTTCTGTAGTCTATGACCTACCTGGTTAGAATGTGGCTTTGTTTGACTGTATCTGGTGGGTGTAGAGGAGGTCCACACAAACTTTGAGATATGAGAAATGAAATAGTTTTCATTGATAAACGCTGTCTACTTGTTCTGAAGGTGCAGGTGTCTCAAAAGAGGCAAGCAAAAACATGAATCTCTTTGACATTTGTCAAATATTCATTCATTGTCTGGGTAAAGGTAGAGTGATATGTGTAAAAAATGTGACATGCAGCTGAAAGGAATTTAGCATGTAGTGGGACTGTAGTGGGGGTATATATTCTACCAATGGTCAGGATAATCCTATGGCTCCCTATTTCAGCATGAAGTCACAGAACTCTAGGATGCGTTTAAAATAATTTCAGTAACAATGAAATGAAGAAATCAAGGCCAGAATTCTGTATAAGAGAGAAAAGAAAATTCTTCCAGAGAAAAAGAATGTACTTTCAGCCTGAATTCCAAACAAAAGAGCAGAAAGAAGTAGATGGCTCAGAGAGGGCACTGTGTGCTTACTAACTAAAGGTTCATAGGTGTACTTAAAATTTATACATGTGCTCTGTTTTTTTTATAGAATAACAATACAGTCCTTGAGTACAGTCCTTGGGTACGTCATTGTCGCTGCGCCCTGTGCACACTCTGTTGGTCTAGCATAGGAGGCTGGCCCTGTGGTGATGGGAGAGAAAGGTCGCCTAAACCGGGTGCTGTTGGAGTGCAGCCTCAGTGATAAGCTGTGTGGTAAGAGCAAAGACCACAACTGCCTGTGTGATCTGATGCTAAAACTATCGAGACTGAGTTCTGGATGGTTCTAGAGAAGGACTGCTTTCTAGCAGATATCATTTTTGTGGTGGGGGATACATGCCAATCAGTTCAGGACAGAAGAAATGACCTTCATTTGTCTAAGATGCAGGGTTCCCTCCACGGGCAATGAGGGAATGAGGGGATACAGGTGCATTGAGATACGGTGGGTAGGGGGAACTTGCAGGCCTCTTACTTCTCTTTCTGTTTATGGTTTACACAGTTGTCCAGGAGCATCAGTATGAAGTAATCATCGTTCCAGCTCTCCTGGTTGGCGGCTTCCTCATCCTTCTTGCAATCATCCTGTGGCTTTTTATTAGAGGACAGAGATCCCAAAGGCAGCACCCTGGAACACGGGGTAAGACTCAAACCATGGAGCTAGGCATAGGCTCAGGGAAGATTGATTTTAAGAAAGTCATAGGCCAAGATTTTCATAGGTCTAAGCCACAGCAAGATCTTATGAATCTTATGAACCCAAGCCACTCACATATTGCATTCCCAGAGGTTTTCTCTATAACTGCTTCTAACTTTTTAATGGTCTACTTCCTCCTTGAAAACACAAAATAATTCATGAATGCCTTGCTTGGTCTCTCAATTCATATGGCTTAGGACCCTCCAATAGCTTGTTGTATTCCAGAGAATGGAAAATAACAAGATTCTTCCCATGACCTTATATGATCTGGACTCTCGGCCTCTCCCATATCTCTCCAGAGAGTCATCCCACTTGTCTTCCATCTGTACTGCCTTCCTTGCTGCCCCTTAAATACCCACATGCATTTTTCTCTTGGTGACTTCATACATCTTGTTCCTTCTACTATAGTGTCATCATGGTTTGCTCTGTCATTACTTCTAGGCCTTTATTAAGCATTACCAAATATGAAAGGCCTTTTTTGACTTCTGTAGATAAAATCATATTTCCTTTTGTTATTTTCCCTGATAACATGTGACCTCAAACATTCTTATTGTTGTATGTCCTATGATTAGAAACTAATCTTAGGTGGTTATAAACTATGCTTAACCTCAGCTCACAGACAGTATATGGTATATGACCATTCTTACTGAACTGATAACAAATGATTAGAAATTTAACAAGGAAGCTTTCTTAGTCAACTGGAAAGGTAGTTATGGATGGGAGATAGTCTCAGAAGACCTTTCAACTAAGAATCATGGAAATATAGAATAATTTCACATTTGAGGGCAACCTGAAAAAAAAAGAAAAGCTACAGCTGATGGCTGGGTATCTATCTATAAGTCTCCTTCAATTCTGGAAGTCATGTGACTGACTTAAGGCAGTGGCTACCATCTTTTGGTACCTGTGCTATGGATTCCTTTTCAGAACTGTCCTGCTTCTGCACTACATTCATGCGAACACTGAAGATAATCCCAGGATGATAAAAAAGAAACATGACCAGTTTCCAGGGCTTCATCGTTAGTTTTTCTACACATAATGGAATAATGGAATTATTGTTACTGTTGTAGAAGCTTAGTGTTGGTATTCATTCACGGAGAAGCATCAGAAGATGTTCCTGTGTTATTCATTGAGAAATCTGACTGACCAATTTGTTAAGTCTGATTTTCTGGTGTCCCCAAGGCAGGGAACAGGTTTTGAACTTTGTCTCTTTGTTCTAGGTACTGCCTCTGCACCTGCATCTAGGGACCTAAGCCAGGAGGTGGCAGGACAAGGAGAAAAAGTGCTCCTGCCTCTTAAAGAGACCTCTGTGGAGAGCTTTCTACAAGCAGCCACACCGCCCCTGGCTAAGCTGCAGATACCCAGAGAACAGCTCTCAGACGTTATGGAGAAGATCTGCAGTGGCAGCTGTGGGACCCTCTATCACGCCATGATGACCACCAGGGACCACCCTACGCCAAAGAGTGTTGTCCTCAAGGTTTTAGCAGGTAAAGTATGAAGATTCCCTTCTCTTTCTATGGTGAGCCTGTACCTGTAAATATTAACAGCAACTGCAAACTTTAAGATATGTGTCAGAAGATATGCTTATTGTGTATAAGGGAAACTGGTTGCAGAGTTGTTCTTCCTGGGTCTTTAGATTTCTGCCTTACCCTTGCCTATGGAAGTCTGCAAAGTAGACATTTCCATAGTAGATGCTACTTGGCCTAGGGTTATGGGATTTTTTAAAAAATTTTTCTTTACTGTTTGATACCTTTTCTTTTAAAATTAATTAATTTATTATTAGCATGTCTCTGTGTGTGTGCGCATGTGTGCATGGCATGTATGTGTGAGTACAGGTGTGTGCCACACAAGTGTGAGGTCAGAGGTTAATGTCAGTTGTTGCTTCTCTCCTTCCATTGTGGATTCCAGTGACTGAAAAATCATCAGGCTTCCATGTCACCAGTCACCGACTTTCACCATCTTTTTGGTCCTTATACCCTTCCTTGATATTGTGTATCATTCCCTCCTCTCCTTTCTCTCTCTCTGTATACATAATTTGCCCTGGATACATAGAACAGAAAACAAGGAAGGACTAAAAATAAGCAAAAACATCCATCAAAAAGCCCAGACAGTGACATAATAGACATAATAGAACACTTGTTTATTCGGGAAGTCAAAAACCTATCAAGGCCTGAGACCCTTGACTCTCTATTATTTCTGTTAAAGGATCATTGACTGAGTATTACTCTCGTCTACATGGTCCCTCTTCCTTAGGGGCCTTGAACAATGTCACCTGCACACATGCCCTTTGCTTCTTGCGCCCTGTGTGTCAGCTGCACTTGACGATTCACTGACCCAGTTCTTCTGTTTTTCATAGAACCCGTTGGACTCCAGCAGGCCCAGGATTTCATAGGGCGAATCCAATTCTATCAGTACCTGGGGAAACACAAGAACCTGGTACAACTGGAAGGATGCTGCACAGAAAGGCTGCCACTTTACATGGTGCTGGAAGATGTGGTCCCAGGGGACCTGCTCAGCTTTCTCTGGACCTGTCGTAAGGTGAGCAGTAGGGAAGCTGCACTAGTAGATCAAAGCTTTGATTAGTTTTTTCATGCATCAATTAACACCACGAATGACAAAATATGCAGACAATATAAGAGTGAAGCAATTACCATGTTTGAAAGGAACTATGATTATGTAAGTGTAAAACAGTTTTAGCTAAGGACTATGGATATGGCTCAGTTGGCACAATGTTTGTCTAGCAAAAAGCCCAGGATTTGAAGACGGATGCTAAAACAGAAATCCCACACTAGTTCAGAATTGAGTATAATAAAAGGTTATTTGTTTAGGGATAGACTAACAGACCACAGTCCTCTGCTCGAATGGGGAACAGCAACCAAATCCCACAGCTGGAAAAGAGGCTGGATGCGTGCTTTACAATGGCATATATAGTTTAAGAGGCCATGCCCAAGTGGGTGGGTAACTTAAAGGCTACTGGCTGTAGGAATTCCTACAGCAAGGGTTTGATCACCAACACAGTGTACAACTGTATATGGTAGCATTTACCTATAATTCCATCTCTGGAAAAGGTCTTGGGTTTGGGTTCAAGGTCATTCTCAATTATACATCCATTTGAAGCCACTCCCAGCCACATGAGACCCAGACTAAAAAAATAAAAATCCCATATCTGTTATGTGCACAGTTAACCACAAATGATATTAAACACTTGACATGTAGCAGGGGAAGCAGAAAATGAACTTTTTATTTTGGACAATTTTATGCATTGTGAGTTGAAATAGACATTTGTGGCTGATTACTATCTTGTTGAGCAAAATATGTTTAAAGACTTGTCTCCACTGCCTAACTTTGGCTTTGGCAAAGTTTTTTTTTTTTTTTTTTTTTTTGCCATTATTTGAGACAGGGTTTCTCTGTGTAGCCTTGGCTGTCCTGGAGTTTGCTATGTTGACTAGACTGGTATTGAATTCACAGAAATCTGCCTGTCTCTGCCTTTCAAGTGTTGGGGCTAAAAATATGTGCCATCATGTCTATCCTGGAATATTAATTATGATCTGAGTTTTATAAATAAATTATCATAAAATGTGAAAGACATTATGTATATAAAACATAATAGCAATTGGTACTAAAGAAGCAATCAAATTGGTAGCTGCTAAAAATGATAATGACAGAATGATGTACCACTCTCAGTAATAATAGTTACTCTGTTGTTCCTGCTAAGTGTACTTTTCATTCCATGAAAGCACCCTAGTATACTAGAGCAGACAAGGGAGAAGCTCAGCTATAAGTGTTTGTGTGTCAAATCTTTAAAGAGAAATAGCTCAGAAATTTCTAGATTCCAATGGAAGAATATAACATTTGATTATTCAATACCAAATGGTCAGCCCTGAAAACATACACATTCAAGTTACATACAGACTGAGCAGGCTGTATTTATATATTTATGAATATACATACATACGTACATATATTCACAATTGTAACAACAATTAAAGAAAAAGAGGCTATGAATTTAAATGAGCGCAAGGCGGGAGGTAAACATGGGAAGGTTTAGGGGGAGGTAAGGGAATGGACAAATATTGGAATTATATTATAATCTCAAAGTAAAAAGTTATTAAAAATTAAAATAGTAATAATAATATCCTTCGTTCTCTAAATGTTCCTCCCTGAAGAGTTGAAGAAACCCTGGTTTCTCACTTGCTTATGAGCCAGTTCAAGACTAACTTAGCCCTCAGAGGCTGATCATCACACAACTGGAAATGTGTGGGAAAGGCACCTGTTGAATGAAGTCTTTCACCCTATGGTGTGAATATGAGAACATAGACCCTGTCAATTTAAACCCTTCAAGATATTATCCTTCTGCCACTTCTTGCACCACCAAGCAACTTCCCACTCTTCAGAGCTGCCATCTTCTCTATTTCGGATCGTTTGCATCTGCTTTTCTTACTACACGGAGCACCTCTTCATGCAGTTTATATCTACAAATCCTTCATCTCCCCATCTTCCTCTATCCTTGAGGTGGCTCTCGTCTTCTTCCTACCAACCCATGGCCTAGCAGATGCTGCACATTTCCTTTGTGGCACTTACCACATGCAGCCATTTATTTATTTAGAGTTCCCTGATTTTAGTTCTCAGGTCTGGCATTCAGAAAATCTTGAAGGCAGCAGCTATCAGGCTCAGATGAGAAACTGCACATGGTGAATTTTCTCAACTTTTTGTTTGCAATTTGAGCTTTTTCTTCTTGAAAAACTATGTTTTCTTCACTTTTGAACACCAAGTTTTAACAGGGGAACCGGCATATGTAGGCCTTCCGCATAGCTGTGTTAATCATTCAGCGAAGAGTGTAATCCCTGTTTTTTGCTTGTTCATCTGCTTTTCTTTTCTTTATTTTGCATTTCTGTTGTTTAGGGGACCCTGTTATTCTACATATGTGAACATACCTAATGTTTGTCTCGATTTTATATATATATATATATATATATATATATATATATATATATATATGAAAGATGGCTCAGCAACTAAGAGTACCTCCTGCTCTTGCAGAGGATCAGTGTTCATTCAGTTCCCAACATTTATATGGAGGGTCACAGTTATGTTTAACTCTAGTTCTTGGGGGTCAGATGCTATTTTCTTGTCTCCAAGGACACCAGAAATGCATGTGGTACATATACATGCATGCAAGCAAACATTCACTTGTAGATAAAATATAAATACACCTTAGTTTTTTTTTTTTACATTTCTTTCTTCTCCCTGTGGGGGTGAGATCACATAGAAGTAGAAGGACAATTTGTGGGAGTCAATTCTGTGCCTCCACTATTGTAATAGGAGCGGTGGAGCTGCGTCCCCAGCACCCCGGCTGCCTGCTAGCTTATGCCCTGAAATAATTACATGGACACTGTATTCATTTAAATACTGCTTGGCCCATTTCTATCTAGCCTCTTCTAGGCTAATTCTCACATATTAATTTAGTCCATTTCTAATCATCTGTGTAGCACCGCTAGGTGCACTTACCGGGAAGATTCTAGCCTACGTCCATCCTGGGTCGGAGCTTCATCGCGTGTACCTCAGAGTGCAGAGCTATCGCATCTGCCCGGGAGAGGGGAGCATGGTGTCTCTGCTCCAGAGAGCAGAGCTGTCGAGTCTGAGCTCACTTCCTCTTCCTCCCAGCATTCTGTTCTGTTTACTCCTCCCACCTATGTTTTAACCTATGAGGGCCAGCCAAGCAGTTTCTTTATTACTTAACCAATGAAATCAACAGATTGATATATGACACTCCCATATCACCTCCACCACGTGTAGTCTGGGATAGAACTCAGGACATCAGGCTTGGTGACATGCACATTTACCCTCAGATCATCTCTCCAGCCCTCTCTCTTCGATTCTTAATCCCTGTCCATAGCTTTCATATCTGCATTTCAGAGTTTCTTTACTATAATTTAAAAAAGAAAATATACTTAAGTCAGTTTTATATAATGTTTTCCTTTCCTCTATCACTTTAGGATGTGATGACCATGGATGGCCTACTTTATGACCTCACAGAAAAACAAATATATCACATTGGAAAGCAGGTTCTTCTGGCCCTGGTAAGATCAGCTTTAATGGACTATGATGGTTTCTTATCAGTTTCTTAGCAGCCTAGTATTTATGCTGTATTTTCCCATATAATTATAAATATGGGGTATATATTTTTAAGATAGTTAGATAAAGCTAGGTGAAGTCTATTCACTGACAGTTTGTTTTTTTAGTCTTTTATTGATAAAATTATTTAGGAAATACAGCTCGGTATAAGGCATTCAAGGCAGAAGACAGCCAATTTAGGACTGATACAGTGAACTAGAAGGATGTGAAAGTTTACTTAGCTTAAGTTTCAAAAGCTGGGCTCAAGATTAATTTGATACCTGAACCCATATACATGTCAAAGAGGAAACAAGATGGAAGAGATATAGGGGAGAAAGCAAGTAGGTGAAAGGGTAAAGAAAGATACAAATTTATACCCCCAAAATAAAGCAGACTAGCTCAGATTGTGTTTGGTTGGAGATTTGCTTTGATAATATATGTGATATGAAACATATACATATGTATACATATATATATAATAAACTTAAAAAAATAAAAGAACAAGGGGAAGAGAAAGGAATGAACAGAAAAGGCCAACTGTTCTTTTATTTTTAAACCAACTTAAAGAGTTTTAAAGAATTTAGGGCTTCAGAAAAAAATTGCCTTTATCAAAATTATTCAGGGAGTTTATATAACTATATGTGTGAAATTATTTGGATGTATTTCAAATGGAAATTTTATATATAAATATAAATATATTTTATATATAAAAATCAAGGCTCTGTGAAAGTATAATTTAAAGTTTTGTTGAATTTTGTGTGGAATGGATCAGTATTCTTTGTTTGCAGTGGTGATAATATGGGGAATTAAACTCATGTCTCTTGCACAGCAATAGCTTCATGCTGGGCCCATCAGGTATTTAAATGAAATTAGGCAAATGGAGTAAAAAGGAAGTGAAGGGAGTAAAAAGAAGTAGTTCTGGTTGGAACTCCCACTGGCTGAGGAGAGAGGCCATTACATAGCAGTTATCTGTAGTCACAGTGCTGCTAAGTTGTGAGCTTTATCTTACATTGTCTCTTGAATCTTAAATTCAGAGGTACCAATCCTAGAGGGGTGCGCCGATCAAACTGATGTATCAATCAAGCACCTGTGTCACCTGCCTGGAGGCAAGGCTATATATTTTGCTGTTATCTTTAATGACCTTAAATTTTATACATTCTTCAATTTTTCTTATTATAGGATAATTTTCTTATACATTCCTTAATTTTGCTCATCCTATTTAATTTCTTGGTTCTAAAAATTTCCAAGAGACAGAAAAACGGCTAGTTGTGGTCTTCTTCATCAGTGACTGAACACTAACACTTTAACCCTCTAAATTTCCTTTTTCTGTGTTTGGTAGTCGGAACCCCAGATTTCTGGCTTTTCAGTCACACACAGCTTGAGTGGCTTCAGGCAAAAGGAGCAGATCCAGCACACATCACTAGCCACACTGATTTTCACCTGCTTTTCTAACCGCACCAGAATCCTTTGTTCCCTTGTACTACAAGTCACTCCCTTTCTCTTTCTAGATGGTGACTTAGTAAAAGTCTTAAAGTTTGTTTTTACAAGTTCTCAGAGAATTTTCATCTGGAGCCTGACTTAAGAACTATTAGTGGATTAATATGAGTTAAGAGACTGGTTTTCAGTCAACAATCACCTGATGAGTCTGTGACTTTCTGTGTTTCTTTGGGTTTTCCAACATCATCTAGTTGGAAAGACAGAATGAGATAATTTGAACCTTGTATATATGTTCCAGAATTGAACTGAGTACCATCTGAAGGGAAAGTACAATCAAGAGGGGCTAGGGTTGACACAGAGCATGTGATTATGCTTTCAGAGTCCAGTGTTAGGAGTAGGTATGTAGCACAGTTGCAGAGTGCTCACATAGAACACGTAATGCAACAGGATCCATCCTGAGCACTGAAGTTAAATTCCTGTGTTAGTGCCGTTTGGATCATTCACTGAGTTTGGTAATCCATAATCATAAGATGAAAAAATCTAATCCCTTATCCTGCTTTAGAAATGATCTCATTGATTAATGTGAGTGTTTGGAGCAGAGACGTTTCTTATATTTTGAAGGCCTCCCAAGAACGTCTTTATTTGTGAACTATGACCTTCAGAATGCTGATTGCCTTTGATCATATGCTGATAGGAATTCCTGCAGGATAAGAATCTGTTTCATGGGGATGTTGCTGCCAGGAACATCCTGATCCAAAGTGACCTGACTGTCAAACTCTGCCGTTTGGGCCTGGCTTATGAAGTCCACACCCAAGGGGCCATTTCCTCTGCGCGCACCAGCACCATCCCTCTCAAGTGGCTTGCTCCAGAACGTCTTCTCCTGAAACCTGCAAGCATCAGAGGAGATGTGTATGTTCCTGCTTTCTTTCTTCTCTTTGAGGTCTGGTGCTTCCCCTAGAATGTGATTGCACATGTAGTCACTTATGTCTGCAAATCAGTTCTCTACTTGAAATCAAACACTGTCAAGCAAAAATGTTTGCCATCTGCTTTCAATCTATTTAAAAATGCTTTTCCCAGTAGTTCTTTGAATTACATTAGCATATTTTAATAGGAAAGAAAAAAGTGAAAATATTACTCAAATCAATGTTGGAGGACTTACCTTAGCAGCCTTACTTTAACCTTTAGGGCATGGTTACACTTATGAGTCAAGAAATGAAGAATTTGAAGTAAAATAGTTATACACATTTCAAGTCACTTCTTTTAAAAATATTAAGTTATTTATGTGCATGTGTCTGCATGAGTTTATGTGCACCATGTATGTATTAGAGTTCTTGGTAGCCAGAAGAAAGTGTCAGATCCACATAACTGGAGTTATAGGGGGCTGTGAGGCAACACATGTGTGCTAGGAACTGACCCCAGGACCTCTGCAGAAGCAATAAGTGCTCTTAGTCACTGAGCTATGTCTTCACTCCCAAATCACTTATTAAGTGAAAAACATGCATGCATATTTATTTATCAGAATTTTTAAGGAGAAAAATATACATTTTTTGATGGGTCTTGAACATGCAAAAGCAGCACCTAAGCCACAATTCTTTTGTATTCACTTCTGAAATGCAGGGTCACACATGCATGCCACAATGCACTGATATAAGATTTATTTCTTGTCTGAATGGTTGCAATCATGACTAATGGCTGGATGCCACTTTGAGATGGTTCTTAGTACATATAATAAGAGACCTGAAAATATTTGTAAAACAATCTGAGACTTTTATTTCCTCTTCTCATTTAATTAATTAATTAATTAATTGAGACAGTGTTTCTTTGTGTAGGCTTGGTTGTCTTAAATATAACTCTGTGGACTGGGCTGGTCTTGAACTTACAGAGCTTAACCTGCTTCTGCCTCCCAAGTGCTGGAATTAAAGGCATGCACCACTACTGACCAGGTTCCCCATCTCATTTTTTAATTGACTCTTCAGTACAATTTTGTAATATGTTATTCACTTATTTTTTTTTATTTGGGGTGGGGCTGGAGTTGAGACAGGGCCTTTCTATATATCTCTGGATATCCTGGAACTTGTTATGTAGAAACTACCGAGTTTGAGCTCACAGAAATCTGACTGCCTCTGAATCCCATGTGCTGCAGTTAAAGGCATGCATCACCACACCTGCCTCATTTTTGTTTTGTTTTGTTTTAAACAAGTCTCCCTGTGTAGCCAGACTGTCCTTAAACTAGTGACCCGCCTTCATTAGCCTCTCAAGTGTTGGGATTACAAATGTGAAGTACTATTCCAGCTCATTTTCTTTTTAGCAGCAACTCGTATGGACTCGTTTTAAAACATTCAACTTATTTTTAAAGATATATCTTATGCAAATATTTAAGTAGCATCTATAGCACTTAGAGGATTGCTTAACTATAATTACATACACAACTGGTATAATCAAAATTGTAAAGAATTGAAATTGATCTTTGGAAATAATGTACCTCAGCTCGGCACAAAAGTTCAATGCAGAATGCCTTTCTTAGTGTCCATATCACAAGAGGCAGTGGGAATTGAAACATTGGCTTGATGAGTCCATTAGGATACTTACTCTGATGTATCCCTTATACCTGCTTTTCAACAAACTGTGGGCAATTGTACTTTTAAAATGTCACTCATTTAATAATGGTAGTAATAGTGAAGTATGTGCCTCTAACGTCATACCGATTAGCCAAATTCCCTTTCCAAATGTATAAATTTTACTAGTACTTTCTCTATGTTTGAATAAATAGATCTACTGAGAAAGCAGTGGTTCAATGAAGAGTCCCTGTTTGCTTTGTTTTTAATTAAGGCTAGAATTTGAGCACAGAGGGAAGGAAAGATGAAAAAGATAAAAAGGGACATTCTGTTTCAGTGAGTGGATCTGTGATTGCACACTCGTACGCTAATAACAGCAAACACGTATTATGAAGAAGGGATATAGACTCAGCCCTTAAAGATAGAGATTCTGAGAGACATGGGCAGGAATGTTCATTAATAAACTCTGTGACTTATCCTCTTTCTAAAACACTTCATCTCACTTTGACTACTTCATTTCCTTGCTGATGTTAAAGTAAGCTTTCTTTAGTAAAGATAAAGGTAGAAATTAAATGGATGACTTTGCTTCTTTTACAGCTGGTCTTTTGGGATCCTGCTTTATGAGATGGTGACTCTAGGTAAGGACGACCTCCAGGGGAACAGGCAAGCTTGCTCATTTGGAGGGTGAATGTTAGAGCCTTTGAGGAAGTGTTTTCAGGCCAGGCCAGATTGCACTGGACTGATATGGACTCTGCGCCTCTTTCCAATAAATTCTATGTAAATATCAACTCATTTTGTTCTCTCTCTCTCTCTCTCTCTCTCTCTCTCTCTCTCTCTCTCTCGACCTTCCTTAATTTTCTTTAGCTTTTCCTTTTACCTTTCTTTCCCCCAAACCATACCAGCTCCATAGAATGTGTTCAAAACCAAAGTATAATTCCCACAGCAACCTTCTATAAATGTGAGAACATTTTCTTCAAGTTTATTTGTCCATTCAATTTAGAAACTGTAGCTCCTTCTGTGTTATAAAGAGTGGAAGGCAGGTCTTATTTCCTGTTTTGCCATGTTTTATTACTTTCCTTAAAACTAAGGAATTTCTAATATTACCTTTTTCCCCCAGAACATCTTTTCTGAAATTTACTGTATCCTTATATAATCTGCAGGAAGCAACTATACTGTACACAGTATTTTCCCATGGTTATGGCTTAAAGGCCACTGTCTTAGATCAATGGATACTGGGGTTATTTTCACTTCATATTTAGAAGGTTTCTTGCTGCTCTCATGTTTTTTGTATTGACAGGGGCACCACCATACCCTGAAGTCCCTCCCACCAACATTCTACAGTATCTCCAGAGAGGGAAAATCATGAAGAGACCCAGCAGCTGCACACATGCCATGTAAGTGGCTCTTATAGGCTTGAGCTTCTGTCATTTGAAATAATGGTTTGGTCCCTAATCAGTACACCTTTTTCTGTGTGCTTTGGATGATCACTGTCCTTCTATGCTAATGCACAGTCTTAAATAAAGCAGTTCTTCTCAACAACTGTATCAGCCACTTTTCTAATCGTGACAAAGTACCCAAAAGAAGATGCTTCAGGAAGAAAGCTTGACTTTGTCTCAATTCCATTACAGTGGGGAGTCAGGGCAGAGATGCTCAGTCTGTGGTTGTGGGAGTACATAGACAGCTTGTTCACATGCTTGTGGACAAGCAGACAGTGAACAAAGGTTGGAATCAGGAGGCTGTAATTTCCAAATACTTCCCCTAGTGTCACACTTAAAACATGGGCCTGAAGGAGACAGTTCAGGCTCAAGCCATAAATACGTCATATATGTATACTTATCACATATGCATTTATGACATACACATATGTATACATTACACACATTCTTACAATTTTGAGGCAATCACTGAGGACTCTAATTTTTGCTTTCACGGGCGATGGTGGCGCACGCCTTTAATCCCAGCACTCGGGAGGCAGAGGCAGGCGGATCTCTGAGTTCGAGACCAGCCTGGTCTACAAGAGCTAGTTCTAGGACAGGCTCCAAAACCACAGAGAAACCCTGTCTCGAAAAAAAAAAGGCCTTCAGACAAAGTGCCTGGCCTTAAAAGAACCTATCATGCTGATGAGAAGGTAAACGAAATGATTAAAAGCTCCAACCATCACATCATAGGAGGGGAACTAACAATTTACTCATAGCCCTGTTATCCTTGCACTGCATGGTGGAGAAGGCAGAGCTCTTCTGTCACTTTGTAGTCTGAAAAGTCTCCAGCATTCTATTATATAAAAAAGAAAACCATGCTGAGAGACTTGATCTAAAGAGAATGGTAGAGTACCAGCCTCTAGAAATACAATGGGGGACGGGGCAGAAAGATCAAAGAGCTTTTATTTGGTTGTTGAAGAGGAACTATGTTCCTTTCACAGTTGTCTCTGTTGTTCCCATCTCAGGTACAGCATCATGAAATGCTGTTGGCACTGGAGTGAGGACAGCCGTCCATTACCTGCAGAGCTGTGCTTGCGCCTAGAAGCTGCCTCTAGATCTGCAAATGACAAGGCTGTGTTGCAAGTGCCAGAGTTAGTGGTGCCTGAACTGTATGCAGATGTGGCTGGCATCCGTGCAGAGAACATTTCCTACAGCTACAGTGTCCTTTGAAGATGCCCCCAGACAAGAGACTATATGTACTTGGAATAAGTTCCTTCAAGAAGAGAGAGAAGGTACTTCCTATGGGCCCCAAAGGGAGAAAAAGGACATGGACTCCACATCTTTCCCTATATATTTTCCTAGAAATATGAAATGCTGCTGGACGAGGCTCTACCTCTTCACACCATGTACTCTTGAGCTAAGACTCACTATTTGTGTGCTTCCCAGTCCCTAGTGCCTGGGTACAAGTGGTAGACAGTGTCATTCCAAAGAAAGTTTTTAAAATCTGCAATGACTGTTGGGGAATAGGGCAAAAGGGCTGGCTCCACCCACCCCAGGCTGGTTTACTACTAAAAAGTTTTTTTTTTTAAATCTAAACTATTACAGAGTATGAATAAATCAGATGGCATGAATGAACAGGAACCCAACATAGGAATTCATGAGAAAGAAAATTCAAGTTTTTTTTTCTGAGAAGTGTAAGATAAATCACGATCTCCTTTGAGAAGAGATCTTGTCTCTTCTATATAGAGGGGACATAAAAGTTATTCAGTTTTGTTCCCTTCATGAAGCATTGGAGAACTGTCTCAAATAATACTGAGTTTTTCCTTGACTATAGATTGAACTTTTATTGAACTCTGAGACAGGTTGATCCTGTTTGATATTACATTTAATTAGAAGTAGGAGTCATTTCATGATTAAGAACATTGTTCATCACATTTGCTTGCTAGTCCTGTTAGACTATGGAGAATAATTCTAAATAACCAAAGTTAGAACTAGTGATGAAATGAGTGGGTGACTGGGGGGTGTGCATGTGTGCATGTGTGTGTATGTGTGTACTCGTGGTGAGTGTGAGTGTGTTTGTGTGTGCATGTGTGTGTGTGTGTGTGTGTGTGTGATTAGTAGGAAACATGGAAACCAAGCAAAAAGACTCAGCAACCCAGGTGGATTAGGAGATGCCAAAGAAGAAGCAACCTGATAGGGATGGGTGGTAGTTTCGAATTTTCATTCATTGAAACACTGTGAAACAACTCACTAAATTAGTATTTCTTGACTAGAAGTAGACTTTTCTAGTGTATAACTACAAAATCTTTACAATAGGAAGTAGAAAATAGGTGGAATTAACTTTAATAGAAAAATAAAAGAACCTATATTATCCAAAAGGAGATTCTTTATGCGTAAAATGAGAAGACTATCTACCTCACAGGATGGTGTGAGGGTCAAGGAGACTATGTATTTGTATAATATGTGGCATATAATATGTGTTCAATAAATATTAGTCCCCTCCCACAACTTAGAACACTTTTTTCCATTATTTTTAATAATATAACATCCACTGCGGCCTTGAAGAGAGCCCTGGCCTGTGATAACACAGGGCAGCAAATGTCTAAAAGATGGTGGTATTGTACGAGCAGGACATCCATTAACATTAACTGTCATCATGTTTTGTTTGTTTTCTAACACTGAGAACTGAACCCAGGAACTTACAGACACAGGGAAGTGACCTACACTGGTCTTGAGCCATCTTGTTTGTGTGAGGTTTTGGCCGATGACAGTAGTCTCCTATGATTGTGAAACACTGTAAGAATTACAGTGAGGACAAATTCTATTTACACACTGACCTGTGACTTTGCAAGAGCACCCTGCTACCTTTAGAAGGATGAGGAGAGCTATCATAGAAAAGATGGCTGGCAGCTGAAAACTGCCACCATTGAATCAACTGAGATCTTGATGTAGTCATAGTGACTCAGCTAAATACCACAGTAAGTAGTCAGGATTTAAGTGTGCTGGAGAGAGAAAATGGATGAAATCCAATTGTTGCCTCCCAGATGTTAATTTGAGCCATTTTATAAAGTATTTCCTTATTTAAATATTTAAAAATGTTGAGTGTCAAGGCTTTCTGTGCCAGACAGTGGGAAGTGAGTTGGATAAAGAAACTGGAAGCTCTGAATAAAATCAGACCGGATGTATTTATGTGTGGCCACCTGCTAATTAAAAACTTATGTTAAATGTTATAAGTGAAACCCATGGGATAGTAGAAGGCAGTGATGAGCGAAGACTTCTCTGAATACATGGTATTTAAATGGATACCTTAGGGAAGGGTCAGGTCATAGAAAGAGTGAGAAGTATCTAGGAGTGGGATTTGAATGACAACTTTGAGGTAAGAAAAACCAGTGTGGTGCTGTGGAGATGGTTCAGTGAATAAAGTGCTTGCCGTGAAAGTTTGAAGAATGTAATTTGGATCCCCAGAATCCATGTAAAAAGTTGATGTGGGAGCACACATCTGTAATCCTATCATGCCACCGACAAGATGGAAATGAAGACAGGACTCCCCACAAGCTTGCAGGCAAGCTATGTGGTATACTCTTCTGTAAACCACAAAAGAGCCAGATGTCAACCTAAGCAAGATGGAAGGCAGAGATGAACACCTAAAGATGTCCTGTGACCTCCAAATGTTTTGTGGCACACACTTGACAAATTTGCCATACAATAACTACATATATAAACATGTACCTATGAAAAACAAAACCATAATCATAACGAGATAAAGCAATACACAGGTGAGAAACTGAAGATGTCTACAGAGTTGTAGCATATGTGTTTAAGGGGGAGGAGACACATAACAAAATGGAGCATGGCTTACTGTTTCTTTTCTTGAGTTTGTGCCTATGGATATAGGTGGCCAGGAAGGCCAGAAGGCTGTGTTGGATTCCCTGAGCTGGAGTTGCTGGTGGTTGTGAACTGTCTATCATACGTGCTGGGAACTAAACTCAGGTCCTTTGTATGTAACCTTTGCCACTGACCTCTCTCCAGTTCCACTTCACCATATTAAATGAAGAAAAAAATAGAGTAGTAAAATTATTAGTGTAAATTAATAAAATTTTCTCATTTTTACTATAACAATTTATGAAATGCTTTCTCATCTTATACTCAGTGAAATAAGTCAAACACGTAGACACAAAAACAGAAGGTCAGAGGGTAGCCTATTATCTTTAGTAGAATATTCTTGTTTGAAAGTAAATTAAAAGTTATGGTGTATGCTTAAATTATATAATATTGTTATGTTTGCTGTACTGCATCTTTCTCTGTCCTGCCAGCTCCCAAATAATGGCACAAAGACTTATTTTTCATTATAAAGCTTGGCGTAAGCTCAGGCTTGTTTTTAACTAGCTTATAAGAGCTTTAAAAACCTATTTTTATTAATCTATGTTCTGTCACGTACCAATCATCCTGTATCTTCCGTGTCTCCTTGCATCTCCTTTCCATGCCTAAATTCATTCCCACATCATCCCTTTGCCTGTAAGTTTCACCTATTCTCCCTGCCTATCAGCTGTTTATCTTTATATTAAAACAATCACAAGGACATATCTTCATACGGTATAAACAAATATCCAGCAAGAATTTGCCTCCCAGCTGTTCCAAACCTAATAATTCAATTCAGTCTATCATGTCATGGTGATCAATTATCTTACCTGATAACCAATGGTATAAGAATGGTTGGATTTTCAGAATGATGGGGATTGATTTGAGAAGCATCACTATCAAGTGGCAAAAGTCATGACTAAACTCCACAGGGAAACACAAGATGGAATAAAAGACAAAGGTGAGCAGGTGATTATGGACACACTTTGGCTTTTCCTTCTTAAAATGTACCAAATTTAGTGTGTGGCATTAGACTTCATACGACTCTTGCTGTACAAATTCATTGTACTGAAGGAGACAGCTCTGACATTCGATTCTATAAATAATGAAAATTACTGATCCGAAATGAAAATATAAGCTTATCGCTTATAGTGTTAACCATGATGCAGTTCGAGAGTGTTTCCTAAAATTGTAAGAGGGAATGATTTGGTCACTTTCAATAGAAAAGATATAGAAGGGCAGAAGAGACATAAAAAAAAAAAACTCAAAAGAAGAGAATTCTATACATAGAAAAAAAATCCCAGCAGAGAATTTAAGATTAACAATTCTAAGAAAGAATCACACCTAAAAATGGTAGGTGTGTGGTGCACACGCGAAATACCAATACTTGGTTAGGAGGTTATGGCCAGAATAGGTGACATAGGTGAGTTTAAGGACTCAATAAAAATCAAAAGAGAACACAACCAGAAATGAAAGAACCACATGGCTGAAAAAACACTTGAGTGGAAAATAATTATGAACAGATATACATTAAGCCACCAATCCTCACTTCCCATTGCAGTTGGGAATGTTCGCTTCCTACTTCTACATGATTTCACAAGGTGTTGTGAAGCTGACCACAGTGTTGGGAAAGGCAGAAACAGTCCTTTCATTTCACCTAAGTGATGAAAACATTCATTTTCACAAGGCAGCTGTGACAATGTAATTACACCCCAATATGGAACCTACAGTAACTGAGAAAGAAAAATGTTCACAGTGCATTTTCACCACTTCCCGTCTGATTAGGGATATCTAAAACTCTTTATTGTTTATTTATTTTTGTTTTCTGAGACAGGATTTCCCTGACTGTCATGGAACTAGCTCTGTAGAACAGGTTGGCCCCAGATTCACAGAGATCCACCTGCCTCTGCCTCCCTAGTGCTAGGATTAAAGGCGTGCACCACCACAGCCTGGCCTGAAATTCTTACATTACTATAACATGAGAAACACTAGCCATGTGAGATATTTAAATGTCAATGTAAGTTAATTAAAATTAAGAGTTCGATTTCACCAGTCTCACTAGCTACACTTAAGAGCTCGGTAAACTCAACACTTTCCCACATCCCTGGTGTTTTCCATGTGGGAGTACAAAACACTCCTCTGCTACTTTTTAATACTGAACACAGTGTAAAGGGTCTTACTGTGATATTTTCTTGACTTACAATGTGAAGAGTTTGGTAAATACAGTTTTTTATTTTATCTTAAAAACACGTAGGGATCTATAAAACCTAAGGTCACTGAAAAAGGCCTTCTATAGAATTCCGTGAAAACGATTATAACTGACATCTTCACAGATACTATAAAACACTGCGCTTAAGTTTCTGTGAATTATTTTTGTAATAATTTGGGCCCTTCTAGGTTTTAAAACTTAAAGTTTCACATCCTAGAAAACTCCTCAAACCTGGGCAAACTGGACTGGTGAGCAATCCTAGTGGTAAGGTGTGGTGATGCATATTTCTAATGTGTTTTCCTAAATAACAGCCTACCACCCTACTTGCGAGAGGGAGTAAATTCTGTGACAACTACATAACTAAGATGGCCACAGAGGCTGGGCGGTGGTGGTGTACACCTTTAGTCCCATCACTTAGGAGGCAGAGGCAGCTGGATCTTTGTGAATTCGAGGCCAGTCTGGTCTGTCTACAAAATGAGTTCCCGGACAGCCAGGACTGACCATACAAAGAAACCTTGCCTCTCAGAAAAAAACAAAACAAACAACAAAAAAAGAATGATCAAAGAGAACTCTTACCAACTTGCCTTGAAAATAACTCCACGTTCTCAAACCCTACCTTCTAGTTACTTATTGATTTCAAGTGTAGAAATTGTGTTTTTTGGCTTTCTCTAAATACACACGTTCACACCTCCTTGCCTTACTTTGGGTCATCCATTGCCTGAAATGCTGATCTGTACTGTAGGACATTCATGGAATTTGCTTATCAAAATGCCAATTCAAATAACAAACCCTTTATAAGTCCTCTTTAATACTTCTCCTTTTTATAAATTTCTAACTCCACCTACAGTAAAAGCACTTGTGGCTTTTTTTTGTACATGGATGCTTTTCTGTGTATATACTATATGTAATACTAATTGCTTCCCTGTACTGGTGTTTGGTTTACATATTTGCATTCTCTTTTTCCCGAAGATACAGACTGCTCTATTGTTTTATGACTAATGCCCATCTCTTCTGGCACACAGAAAATACTTGTTAAAACTCTGGCAGTACAGGCTTCCAAGCACATGATGTACATGTCATTTAACTTTCTCAGGTCTGTGTTTGGCAAAGTTGATTACTGTGTTTCTAGTTAGTTAATGATCACACAGGTGGAGATATAATTAAGTGGTGACGGTCTGGAGATTGTACTTTCTTAGGATTACTACAGAAGGCTATCAGTCATCCAACAGGATTACTCAGTGTTGGTAACAGAGAGGTGACCAGTGTAAGTGTTTTGAAAAGTGTAAGTTCACTGTCCTTTTGTACTCTTCAATACCATCCCACACCAGAGTGCTCCTTCTGATTTAAACGGTTGGGAACTGTGGCTTAGCACCCCAGGCACCCAGGCTACTATTAATCCTTATGGAGTGAAGCGACTCACAAGTTCTGCTACGAAAAACTGTTCCACAATTGCTGTTTGGGCTTTTCAGTTTCATGTGCTATTTGAACATCAAACTTCACATCAGAGCGATCCATTCTATCTTGCTTTCTTTCTTTTTTTAAATTTTATTAATTTAAATTTTATTATTATTTTTTCTTTGTTTGCTTTCTTAGTCTTAGTCTAGGCTGTTGACTACTAGATAACTGTTAAGCCTTGTCCAAAGGCTTCTAATAGGACTCAGGAGGATTATATTCTGGTTGCCACTGGAATGTATTTTTACTCACCTCACCAGGTACAGGAAGTAGAGCCACACCCCACTTTACAATGTGCTTCGAGATCAAAGATATCCACAGAAAGTACAGCTTGTAAACCTCAGTTCAAGACCCAGGAAAAAGCCACACCCACACCACAGGGCAACCAGAAAGTAAAAGTGGTTTATAAATGTTCCTTCCAAACCCGACACACACACACACACACACACACACACACACACACACACACACACACA
>JABTXL010004706.1:343798-382614 GCA_025134845.1 Neodon shergylaensis
ACACACACACACACACACACACACACACACACACACACACACACACAGAGAGAGAGAGAGAGAGAGAGAGAGGGCGCTATTTGTTCATTACCAAGATAAAATTAATTTTCAGGAAAAGGGGTGAATCTAAAAATTATTATAGTGAGGGGTAACCATGAAGTACAAAGACAACCCATTCACTCATGTATGTGGATCCTAGCTTGTGTATGTGTGTAGTCAAATGTTAGTGAGTGTAGGTTATTAAACAGAAAGGGGACTAGGGGTTGGTTAAAGAAACGGAGGACTGAGGATAACGGAAAACATTTAACAACAAAGCGGACAGAATACTGTCGGCAGAGGGACTGGAGCCAGTAGATAGGGGACAGGTAGAGTAGGAGGCTAAATCAAAACAATAAGACTTCCATAATGACATCCGGGACTTTATCCGCCACCGTGCTCACGCAGGCAAACCTTAAAAAACTCGGCGAGTCCTTCCTCAACCCAGACACACGTAAGGCACAAAGGACAGGAGGACGTGATGGGAAGAGCGGTTCAACACAAGGGATGAAAGAGGCTAAGGAGGTGGAAAATCCACCTTATACGTGTAAGAAATCGTCAAAGAATTGAAAGTAAAAAGCAAAGCATATAAAAATCCTTGACAAAAACAAAACAAACATTGTGCTTGGGATCTTAGGAAGCCGCTCCAGTGCGAAACTCTAGTCCTCAAGGTCTCCTGCCCGACCTGCAGCTTCCCGGTCGACCTCCACCACCGCGAAAGCGCCCCCTCCTGACGCTCTTCGTTCGCGCCGCTGACGTCACTGCCCCGCGCCGGCGGCTCTTTCCCGGCCCTGCAGTGGGCTTTACCGAGGGCGAAAATGTCTATGGGTAGTGATTTCTACCTGCGCTACTACGTTGGGCACAAGGGCAAGTTTGGGCACGAGTTTCTGGAGTTCGAGTTTCGGCCGGACGGTGAGCGGGGGCGGGGCCGCGAGGGAGGGCCAGCCGCCCAGGGGATGGATTTCTAATTTATTTTTCTTTCTCTTTTCTTGTTTATTTCAATTTGCTTGTTTAGTTTTGAGTCGGGGTCTTGTTATTTAGTCCAGGCTGACCTCGAACTCACGATCCTCTTGCTTCAGCTTCCTGGATGCTGGGGTGACAGGGGTGTCACCACGCCCCAGCCTCCCAGGAGGGCTTGAAGGGATTCCTTCCAACTTAAGAAGAGCTTGCGTGCTTTTGTGAGAGAAACATTGTTGTAAAGTTACCCAAAAAGGTGTATCTTGCTACCATCAGAAAAGTTGGACGTAGAGGAATCGGAAACCTGGAATGGAGAGTCTGTGCCTCGGCAGTGTTTACAGAATTACCAAGTGATATTTCAGCGGATGCTTGAAATCTTTGGAGACCCTTTGACCGACTCACTCTATACTCTATGTGTTAAGGCTGCTTTGTAGGGGAGGAACCCTCCGTCTAAACAGGACTGTGATGGGTGTTAGGTATTGAAATGTAATTCTTCTCTGTCAATGTCAATATACATGTATGGATGATGGCCAGAGGTCAGGCAGACAGCGAAAGCTGGAATCCCTTTTCATATTACCTCCTAGGTGGTCAGCCCTGTTAAGAAGAAGCTGAATATCTCCTTACCAGCCACTGGCTGTCAGAACACATTGAAGTGGGTAATGAACACAAGCGCTGGACTTTCTAAGAGAAGCAAAGGCCACAGAAGGAGCTGCTGGTGCTCTGGGTGAAGAGTGGAGGGGTTGTGTGGTCCCAATCATTGATGGGGACGACACATAAGGTTTTTGTTAAGTTGGGAGCATAGGCCCCAGCCCCTCGCATCTATCCCAGCCCACAGGCCTGAGAGTTACATAGGTCTGGACTCCAAATCCCAGCAGGCCACTCCCACAGAGTATTTAAATGAACTCCCAAAGGAGGAACCCGTGGTCTCTTCCTTCCTCCCGGTGGGGTGGTCGCTATGGGGCCCCTCGGGGCGACCCGAGAGTGCATAACTCACATTAAACCTGGATATTGCTTAATTTGGCTTGTTTTGATTTGGCTTGATTGGGATTTTGCGTCGGCAGAGTGCTCGCCTTAGGAAAATATTCCTAACAGTTTTCCCATGCAACAAGGCTTCTTGACCCACTTCAGAGTGCACCTGCTGTTGAGTAAGGAGTGTACTTGCTATAGACCAAGGAGAACTGGAGAGGAAGCATACGTCTGTTCTAGATTCCCAACTTTGACTTATTACTCTGGAGAAACAACACTAAGAAAAATAAGAGGCTGCAGAATATGCTAAACTTTTGTCCTAGACAATGAAGGAAGCCAAAACAAAACAAAATGAAACAAAGACCACCAGAAATAGATTTCCAAGAGATGTAGACTGCCCTTGCTGAGGGCTTCTACTCTTAAGTCTGAGTCCAGGAAAGAGTAAGTCTTTAAGAGTAATAAATAAATGATCAGTGGATGGGCGCACCTCTCATGGTCCTGACTTCCATGCTCATGTTCTCCCTCTTTTCTGCTCCTCATTGGGACTTTGGGAACTTAGTCTGATGCTCCAGTGTGGGTCTCTGTCTCTATCTCCATCCATCGCTAGATGAAGGTTCTATGGTGATATGCAAGATATTCATCAGTATGGCTATAGGATAGGGTCATTTCAGGTTCCCTATCCTCAGCTGCCCAAGGAACTAACTGGGAACATTGCCCTGGGCACCTGGGCGCCACTCTAGGTTCATGTCTCTTACCAACCCTAGGGTGGTTCCCTTAATTAAGTTATGTGATTCCCTGCTCCTCTATCCAGTCTTGTTTTATCCCCAATCATCCCGTTTCCCCAAGTTCCCCCCATCCTCCCCTTCTCACTTTTCTCTCCCCTTACCCCCATCCCACCCCACCCCCAAGGTCCCAATTTTTTGCCCAGCAATCTTGTCTATTTCCCATAGCAGGGATAATAACTATATGTTTTTCTTTGGGTTCACCTTATTTAGCTTCTTTAGGATCACAAATTATAGACTCAGTGACCTATATTTATGGCTAGAAACCAATTATGAGTGAGTACATCCCATGATCCTCTTTTTGGGTCTGGGTTACCTCACTCAGGATAGTGTTTTCTATTTCCATTAATTTACATGCAAAATTCGAGAAGTCATTGTTTTTTTTATGGCAGAGTAGTACTCTAATGTATATAATTCCACACTTTCTTCATCCATTCTCCCATTGAAGGACATCTAGGTTGTTTCCAGGTTCTGGCTATTACCAATAATGCTGCTATGAACATAGTTGAACAAATGCTTTTGTCATATGATAGGGCATCTCTTGGGTATATTCCCAAGAGTGGTATTGCTGGGTCCAGGAGTAGGTTGATCCCAAATTTCCTGAGAAACTGCCACACTGATTTCCAAAGTGGTTGCACAAGTTTGCATTCCCACCAGCAATGGGTGCGCCCATCCACCGAGACAGTGGGGCTGATCTATTGGGAGCTAACCAAGGCCAGCTGGACTGTGACTGAAAAAGCATGGGATAAAACCAGACTCTCTGAACATGGCGGACAATGAGGGCTGATGAGAAGCCAAGGACAATGGCATGGGGTTTTGTTCCTACTTCATGTTCTGGCTTTGTGGGAGCCTAGCCAGTTTGGATGTTCACCTTCCTAGACCTGGATGGAGGGGAGAAGACCCTGGACTTTCCACAGGGCAGGGAACCCTGACTGCTCTTCAGACTGGAGAGGGAGGGGGAGAGGACTGGGGGGAGGAGGAGAGGGGGCGGGAGGAGGGGGAGGGAAATGGGAGGCTGGGAGGAAGCAGGGATTTTTTTTTTCAATTAAAAAAAAATAAATAAAAAAAATAAATGATCAGACCTTAAACAAAGAAAAAAAAAACTTCCCCTAAGCCAGGTGTGATGGCGCCTTACGCTTTTAATCCCAGTATTTGAAAGGCAGAAACAGGTAGAGCTCTATGAGTTCCGGCCCATCCTGATCTACATAGTGAGTTCCAGTACAGCCAGGGCTACACAGAGAAACACTGTCTTTAAAAACAAAACAACACACACCCAAAAAACAAAAAGTAAACCAAGCCAAAACAAAACAAAACCACCAAAACCAAAAAAGTCTTTTTCTAGAAGATGAGACACTGGGGGAGAGAAAAACTCCCTCCTGTGTAGTGTAAGGCAATTCTGTCTTTGGACAGCTCTGCTTTCCTGCCCCAAGGATTTTTATTTTTGAATGCACATTATGTACTGGGCAATACTTAAGTGCCAAAGCTAAAGGTGGAACTTGAGACACAGACATTTAACTAAGCATAGGACTGTATAGACTTTAAGTAAGTGTTGTATGCATGTTTTGGACATTAAGTTTCTAGGCAACTTTATCCTTGTTTTCCAAATGTTGTTTGGAGCAAACTTACTTTGTTTCATGTGGTTGTTGCGGTGGTTTTTTTGGTTTTGTATTTTTTACTTGATTTGACTATTTATTTCGTTTGTAATTCTATTCTCGGTTTCCTTGCCCATGAATGTCCTACAGCTTATCCTTATCACCTTGAGTTACATAAATTAAGAACAACACTATCAGGGAAATTTATGTTTAGATTAATTCCCATGCACCTTTGCCACCGAATCATTCTACTTACAGGAGAAATGATGACTCACAGAATTTACAGTTTCTGGTGGGTACACCCAGTCTAGTAACCTATGATTTTAGCAGATGAGGACACCATAGCTGTATCTGAGCACATGGCTGACGAGCCATGCAGGGAAGCACACATTGGGGCTTCAGAGGTCATGACAGGTGGATTGAAATAGTCAGCCAACAAATTGAGAGTTTACACACACACTTTGTACACTTCCTAATTAGAATTTTTTAAAGAATTTCATTATCTTAAGTATATACACTAATTTGAAGGAAAACCATTAAGAGAACATTTTGGAATAATAGAGAAAAGGTTGATGTAAAGGATATCTCTTGAGACCTGTGTGGCCCTGAGCCAGTTGCTTCTCTTGATTTTTATCTCCTGTGAGTAGGTGAGAAAGTGAAACCTGCTGCTAGAATTCCTTAAAGAGATCAGAGGAAATGCTGTGAGGACTGCATTTAGCACCAGCACATGACACTTGAACTTCACATTTAGTTCAGGGGCTAGATTAAGAACATACACCTGTTTGTTGTGTGCAATGTTAATCCCAGCACTTAGGACACAGGCAGGTTGCTAGATCACTTTGTGTGCAAGGCCACCAACCTGGCTACACAGTGAGATCCTGTGTCAGAGAGAGAGAGAACAGAGAGAGAGAAAGAGAAAGAGAGAGAGAGAGAGAGAACAGGAGAGAGAGTGAGAGAGAAGGAGGGAGAGAAATAGGCCTTAACAAACCTGACCCATTGTATGGTGAAGGTATGGAACATTTTGAAGTTTGCTAGCTCACTTTCATATTTATTGAGTGTTTAGCATTGATCTTGCATGAGGACGATACTAATAAAAGTGTGAATATGAAATTGTCTTTACCCTTAAAATTGTTCATGATGTTCTTTCTTTCTTTGTACACAGGAAAGCTTAGATATGCCAACAACAGCAACTATAAAAACGATGTGATGATCAGAAAAGAGGTGAGTTCTTCTATCTCTTTTTCGTCCTTCTTTTTTTTTTTTTTTGAGGCAGGGTCTCACTTTGTAGCCCTGGCTGTCCTTAGCCTCTGGCTAAGTTCTTTTCAAATGTCTAATGTTTTATATTTTATTCATTTATCTTGTCTGTATTGACAAAGTTATTCAAAGGCTCTGTTTCAATGAAGAAACCAATTTATAGATTGAAAGGTTTCTCTTAATTACATATGATTATAGCATTTTTAAAAAAGGTTTTTAACATCCATATATTTGTGTGTGTATGTGTATGCTCACACATTAGGTACACATGTAACATAGCATGCATGTGTGGAAATCAAAGAACAACTGGTAGGACGTGGCTTTCTCCTACCATGTGGGTTCTAGGGATTGAACTCAGGTCTTTAGTTTTGGCTGCCTTTATCCACTGAGCCATGGTGGTTCTTATTTTAGCATTTCTTTAAACAAAAGAGTCAATCTGGATATTTATAGCCCCATATCATTTAATTCATTTTGTGAAGTGTTATTTTTTAAACAAAAGGTTTAGAAGCGTGGACTGGGCTTAGTGTGCCAGCTCCTGTGTGCTTGTGTTGTGTCCTCACTCTGTAGCTCTTCCGTTGCTCTATTAACTGTAAGCAACCGGGGTGTCCCTGATACTCAGGCAGACTACAGATAAGAAGCTAGGGTAAGAAGCAGGGAAGGATGTCTGTTAGAGGGCAACAGACTAGAAAAAATATTGTGAGAAGGATAAATTTTAATTCTGCAGCTTTGGAATCAAATTCAGTTTTTTGCTTCTATTCTGTTTGAATATTTAGGATTTGTAGCTTGTTTTTATTATATCTTGCTGGACTGTGGGAAGACAGATGGGCGTTATAAGATTTTATTGTATTGGTTTTCAGGCCTATGTTCACAAGAGTGTAATGGAAGAACTGAAGAGAATTATCGACGACAGTGAAATTACAAAAGAGGACGACGCTTTGTGGCCACCCCCTGACAGGGTTGGCCGGCAGGTCTGTGCCAAGCAATTCTTTTAGTGGATAGAGTCAGAGATTATATGATAATATAATGACGATTTTATCTCATACATTCAGGGTGGTTTCTTATTGAAACTTTGATTATATAACGTCATTTTCTTTTTAATTAATTTTTTGTGGTACTAGGAATTGAACTTGATATTCATACTTGCTAAGCAAGCAATTACTCATTCAGGTTACACCTTCCATCTCTTACTTAGCTTCATTTCCTTTGCTACCCCCAACTCATAGAGGAGTTAGCACATAGCTCTAAGTAGAGGAGTTAGGACATAGCTCTAAGTAGAGGAGTTAGCACATAGCTCTAAGTAGAGGAGTTAGGACATAGCTCTAAACTTGACAGTATTATACATCTTCTCTCTTGTCTGTCCAGCCAAAGTTAGGGTATTTGGCACTGTTTTAAATTATTTATTGTAGATTAGCTATTATCATTAATTAGTTCTAATTTTGTAATTTCAATGTTGTAAATAAGTACAACTTTGATAGCTAAATTTGAGAGTTAGTTCTTATCACTGAGTGTAGCAATTCACTCTTTCCAATTTTTTATCTTTCAGAATTTATTTGAATGCCCAGAAAAAGTCTTGGTTGATTTGTTGTTGTTGTTGTTGTTGCTGTTCAAATGGATTTGCCTATTATATTCCCTTCAGAATACTTGGTGTTTCTCAAAGTGGTCTCAAAGAACTCTGCAGTTCCAATTTCACTCTGTATAAAGATAGTTTGGCTTCTGAATTGGGTATTTTCAACTCTTGGAGAAGTGAAATACCAGACCCGGAAGAAAGAAACATGTAATTTCATTTTTGTGTGTTCCTGAGGACTAAACTTTATATCACACTTTCTTTGACGAGAGGAAAATGTAGAGTGGTATAACACATGCTGAAAGTAGCAGTCACTTAACTGTCCTGTGACAAGAGCCTAGTGTAGAGTATGCTGCAGGGAAACAGGTAGAGGTCTGTGTCCTGTGGGAACTGGAGGCATAGTAATACCACTGTTAGCATAGTAGTCACTGGGTATCTGTGTCCACAAAGCAGTAAGATATTTTAAAATTAAGCCTGCTTCTATAGTGAGGATATGACATGTAGACTTGACTGTTTCTAAGTTGATATAATTCTTTTAAAGGGTGGTTTAGTAATATACATCTGTAAATACCAATATTTTCTATTTATTTTTGACTTGTTTGATATTTCTGAACTATCAGTTCTAGAAAAATGACTGCAGATATGGAGACAGTCTTATTAGATATAAAAACATTTTTCACCTGAGCCCGTGCTCTTATCTGTGCACTGGTGATGCGTTCTCATGAGGGGGTAGTGGGGCTGCTCCAAAAACTGCCACTGGATAACCAACAATTTTGTAATTATTAGAGAATCTTAGCTAATTCTCAATTTGCTGTATCTCATGAAGTGCATAGTTAGGCCTTTTGATTAAGTAGCTAGGACCGTCTTTATTAGGATCTGGTTCATAATTCAGTGTAAGAACACTTTAAACATGCAGCCCCTTCATTAGCTTTAGGTTTCTGGGTAAGTAGTACAGAGAAAACTTGTATGATGATAATGGCACTGAAGCAACCACATTACATTGTAATGTTTTATAAGTTCTAGTTTTCATTGAATTTCAGAGAGTATTAGTCTCTGTGGGAACATTACTGTTATGGTACATTAGTCCTGGTTATTGATATCATTGTCTGTTCTGTGCTTTATGAGTTTAGGATTGTACATTTGTAAAAAGGACTAACAAAGTCTTTTCCCTTGCAAAGATGTCTTACAGACTGCATAGAGAGTCTGTAAAGTTCCAGCAGTTGGGCCTGATATATGGTAGTGGCCAAAAGGGTAGCTGTTGTGAATGTCATATATTTGTAGAAACTTACCTAAAGGGAAAATGCATTTTGTGATACTTTAAATGGGTTTGTATTTATATAATCATTTCTGTAACACATGCTTTAAAGGTACAGCTCTCATGTTTACCGACATAAGAAACACGTCTGTGTCAGTTTGTCTGAGGCTTTTCTTTTTAATGGCTCTGGGAAGCAGTTCTGGCTTGACACTGAAATTGAGGCCGGTATTCAATGTGTGATTGATGAGGTTATATTAAGAGATCAGTCTAGCAGATTAAATTTCTTTTGGCTTTTTGTGTTGATCAGACTGGCTTTCGATTTGAGACAGTCCTCCTACCTGGCCTTCTGAGTGCTGGGATTATGAACATGTGCCACAATGCTTGTAGAGATTAAATTTCTTTCCCCTCCATTGAGTTCTAGAAAGTTTGTACTTCTTTGTAGCATGAGTACTATATGTGGGGTAGACTTTTTTACTTTTTTTTTTTTAACTGATGCTATTTCTCTGCTGTTTTTTGTTTCCAGGAACTTGAAATTGTAATTGGGGATGAACACATTTCTTTTACCACATCAAAAATAGGTTCTCTTATTGATGTAAATCAATCAAAGTAAGTATATTAAAGTGTTTGGTTGAGCTGATGAAACTCATTAGTGAGGCTCATGTTAGTATTATGGTCTACAAGCTAAGACAATTTAATATTCAGATGCCACTGGGACATTTAAGTAATTAAGCACTTGTTATCTGGCTGCCAGAGGTGTTAACAGCATTATTTCACTAAGTACCCAGTTCAGCAGTATGCATAATAATGCCCGATATTTGTAGGCCATTTTGTATTAAAAATCCTGGTTGTAATGTCATGAAATGTAAAGGAAGAAAATTTTGGATTGCTCATCTTCATTGAGCCCATATTATATCTTACTTTCCCTTGAGTTTAGCACTTGAATTGAACAGTAGGTGTGTGTGTGTGAACCAGCTCTGTGTCCATAGGTTCTTTCCAGCGTATGTTTAAGCTTTACTGGCCTGAATCATGTCACTTTTTCATGCTTTTCTCCCTGAAAATTTCCCTGTATTGCTTTCATTGCTTATGTTGCCCTAGATCATAACTTTAGTGAGCTGCATGAGAACCTTGTTTTGTCTTCAGAGTTAGAAGCGTGCCCAGCACATAGTAGGTGCTTCAAATAAGTATTGAAGAAGGGGAAAGATAAGCACACTATAGTAACTGGACACCGTTCATGAAGAACAACTGTTTGTTTAAACCTGTAAATAGATTCCTACAGTTGGGAAGGAGGTGGGCTGTGTGCTGGCCTTGGTTTGTAAGTGGATGTGCTTCTCTCTGGAGAGCAGTGAGTGCTCCTGGACTGCACTCCTCCCTACGGGAAGAGAGAAGCGCTAGTCGTTCAGTTCGTTCACTTCGGCTGTCAGCAAGTGTTCCTTCTTCCTGAACTTTATAAGCTTAATTGTTACAAATGGTTTGTTTTGTTTCAGGAATTTATAAGATTATGTTTCATAGAAAGCAAAAGGTAACTTTATTTATTTATTTTTTAATTTTAGGGATCCCGAAGGACTCCGTGTATTTTACTATTTGGTGCAGGACTTGAAATGTTTAGTGTTCAGTCTCATTGGACTGCATTTCAAGATTAAGCCAATTTAATTTAATACTTTAGAGGTTATTTATATATTTAATTAAAGGAAGTTTTTTTATTGATAATTTTGGGATTTTTATGAATGTGAAACTTTTGTATATAAACTCAATATGTGAAAAAAAAAACAGGTTTAATGGTTTTCCTCTCTTGGGTCCATGTGGGCTAGACAGTCCCTATATGCATTTGATTCTGTAAATAAAAGCCACTTTTTGTTGAAATTTTGCTCTAATAAAATGTACTAAAGCCTGGATGTGGAGTTTTATTTGTTTTTTTTTTTTTTTTGTTTTTTTTGTTTTTTGACTGAATCAGTGTCTTGCTTTAAGGATGGTAAGTTGTTCTGGTTGGTATGGTTGGAAGAGCCTAGAGCAGAGGTTGCTCATCTGAAGTACACAGCCAACTTCCAGTTATTGAAGGTACCATAGAATCACTTTTCTGCTTCTGTACTTCATAGGACTTATCTTTGTGACACTTCCAGAGTTTGTTTTCAGAGGTTTGAGATTTTGTTTTTTTTTTTTTTTACATTATCTCAAGGCTTCTTGGGATCCTTCATGTTTAAAGATTTCCTGAAGTTGTTGAAAGAGCATATTCAATCCTCCATGTTTGAAAGAGCATAGTCAGTACTCCATATTTGGCCTATCTTATTTTGCTCTATTCCTGTATATGTGCACACATATGTGGGAGCTAAGTTGAAGCTTTACAAAGTTACATGAAATTTTATTTTAACCATTTATGGTGCGCATGCCTGTTGTTAGACTCTTACTGGAAACAGGTCATTCATGTTTCCCAGGTCCTTTGAACTACTATTCATCTCTCATCTCTGCTAGCACGGCTGCTGGTGTCCTCCTCCTCTTCTTCCTTCTGGATGGTCTCAAACTCACAGAGAACTGCCTGCCTCTGCCTCCTGAGTTTGAGGACTAAAGGTGTGTTCCACTATGGTGTCTAGAGCATAATCCCAGTGCTAGAAAAAAGATGCCGAAGGGTCAGGAGTTCAGTGCCTGTCTGAATATATAGTCGGTTTTAGACTAGCTTAGGCTACATGAAACTGTATCTCTAAAGAAAATGCTTTAGGGGAGATGAGCTGAACTCCCAACGTTCCCGATGATGAGCAGTGGAGTTGCGGGCCTGATCGGTCTTCAGTGTGTACATGGCCTCAGTTCTCTGAACTAATGGGGAGAACATGGACTGAAGAAGTGAAACGTTGTGGATTGGTACTTAACTGGTTTCTCTTTTAAATTTCTTGTTTGCTTGCATGAATGGTTGCCTGCATGTGTGCTTGTGTACCCTAACACTTGCTGGTACCTGCAGAGGCCAGAAGAGGGTTTTGGGTCCCCTTTAGGGCTGTAATTATCCCTTGTGGTTGCGTGGATCCAAACTCAGATCCTCTGCAAGAACAGCCAGTGTGCTTAGCCACTGAGCCATCTCTTCAGCCCCTGTTTTTCTTATGACCTTTAAGTGGGTTTTATCCCTGAGTGACACAGAGCCGAAATACCCACCCGAAACCCTTCTTGGGGCCCCTTTTGTCACTCTTGCCGAGTTCCGGAGGCACCTTCCTCATTTCTCCACTCAGTGCTTGTGGCCCAGCAAGGACAATAATGCGGAGTTGTAGAACAGATGTGACTGTAAATGCTAGGGCATATGGGTGGTTTAGGGCACAGGAAATCTTAAAATAGAGCTCTTCTTGGTTTTAAGAACCGTGAAGTTTACCATATTTCAGTGTTGTGAAGTTCCAACTTAAGCACCAAGAGGTGTGAAGCTGGCCAGGACCAGCCAGTCCTCCTGGCAAAGACTATGAGTCACCCCATCCTTCCCTGTGGTCTGGTGGCCACTGCAGGTGTCCCTCACCTCAGCCTGGGGCAGGAAGACCAGCTTGTAGCTGTGAAATGATGATGCCACTGAGGTCTGAGGGTCCCACTAGAGGGTTTGATTGTGTGACTAGGATGGTATCTGTCTCAGCATTCTAGGACAGGGAGTTGTGGCTTCACAAATAAAGGCCTTTACAGCAAAGAAACCAGAAAAATGAAGAATATATATATATTTGTGTGTGCGTGCATGTGTGTGCGTGTTTGTGTAGTTTTGTGGTTTTTTTTTTTCACAAAAATGAATTTGGAAGACATAATTCAAGAAAACAAAGCATTTCCTTAAGTTTTCCAGCTTTTTTTATTAGCTGGTCATTTGAAGTTCAGTATTTTGTGCTGCACTTCTGTCAAACAGCCACAATGGGAGTGTCAGTCCATTCCTTCTGAAGTGACTGTCTTCCAATGCTAATTGTGCTCATTACCAGTTTAGAGTTTTCTAACCCTTCAGAGCTTAGTTACAGAGCTCAGAAGAATCTGCTGCTAATTTGACTTTACAGTTATTGGCATTCTGTCTCGGTATTCAACCAAAAAATTTCCATCCTTTGTCCAGTTTTTTGTTAGCTACTGTTCCTTATCAAGTACATTGGTAAGCAGACCACATCCTGTTCATGCTTTGGTAACAGTAACAAGCAAAACAGATGGGGATTTCTTGCTCACAGACTTTGCATAATGTTAGAGGCACAAACAGTATGGAGAAAGCTCAAAGAAGCTGGCGCTGCACTTGCTTAGCCTCCTTGGTGAGGATGACTCCTTCTCAGCAGTCACAAGGGTGTAAACAGCACCATTAATATATCCGTGGGCAAGTGTGACATAAGTCCTCGGCTATGGAGCAACAGTGTGAGTTTCCTGAGCAGCAGTGAATCACTGTTGTAGATCTCTCCGTTTTCGGCTTTGGCTCATCTGCCATCCTCATGCTGTTCTTCCAAACACCTGCACTTTTTGATAGGGTCGGAGAGAAAACCTAACTCATTCTGGGGCTTAGAGAAATATCTGCAGGCTAGGAAGTGTTAAGAAAAGTTATTTTGAAGTCTAAGAGCTTTTTAAAAATGTTATTTTTATTTTATTATGTGCATTGGTGTTTTGCCTGCCGTATGTTTGTGCGAGAGTGTCAGATTTTGGAGTTACAGACAGTTGTTAGCTGCTGTGAGGGTGCTGGGAATTGGACCTGGGTTCTCTGGAAGAGCAGTTAATGCTCTTAACTGCTGAGCCATCTCTCCAGCTCCTACATCTAAGAGCTTTCGTCTCTATTTCCTGGTTGCAGTTCTGAAGTTATTTTTACCCTATGAGGTAGGTGACACATTCTCTCCACTTTAGAAAAAAAAAAGAATCTTTAAGATGCAGTGTTTTGCTCAAACTTATATGATAATGAAAGATTAGAGTCTTGGACTTTAAATATAATATTTAATGTTGAATGCAAGTTCCATTTTCCAGGTTATGTTTAAAAACTTTATTTGTGAAGCTGGACCTGGTGGCTCACACCCCTAACATTTGGGAGGCAGGCAGGAGAGTCCCAGGCAAACCAGGTGTACACAGTGAATTCCAGGTCAGCCAGGACTACATAGTGAGACCCTGCCTCAAACAAAACAAAACAAGACAAAACAAAAAGCTATTTGTATATCTTGTTAAATCTTGACAAAAAGCCTGAAGAGAAGTTGTGTTTCTCTTTTGCTGTAGTCAAAAACTTTGTGAATGATGGGACATACCTGAAGTCAGGAGCTTGTAGGTGTTTCCACTAATGTCTCTCCAGGTGCATGCTTTGTGGCAAGCTAAAACACTGGCCCTTCTGAAAACACATTGTATTCATATTCTCTGTATTCTGGAATTATAGGTCCAGAGTTACAAGGTATCCTTGAGTAAATCAGATGACTTCTTTTTTCATATTGCAATATTATTTTTATTTTATTTATTTTTTATTGCTTTATAAACAATACCATTCAAAATTTCCACTTCCTCCCCTCCTCACATTTCCCTCCCCTCCCTCATACATTCTCTCCCCTCCCCCTCCAGTCATAAGAGAGGGCAGGGTACCCTGCCCTGTGGGAAGTCCAATGTCCTTCCCTCTCCATCCAGGCTTAGGAAGGTATACATCCAAAGAGACTAAGATCCCAAAAAGCCAGTACATACAGTAGAGACAACTCACAGTGCCATTATCATTGACTTCTCAGTCTGCCCCAGTTCTCAGCCACATTCTGAGAGTCCAGTTTGATCCCATGCTAGTTCAGTCCCAGTCCAGCTGGCTTTGATGAGCTCCCATTAGATCAGGCACACTGTCTCAGTGAGTGGACCAACCCCTCGTGGTCCTGACTTCCTTGCTCATATTCTCCCTCCTTCTGCTCTTCATCTGGACCTTGGGTGCTCAGTCCAGTGCTCTGATGTGGGTCTCTGTGTCTATCTCTATTTGTCATCGACAAAGGTTCTATGGTGATATTCAAGATAGTCATCAATCTGACTATGGGACAAGGCCAGTTCAGGCACCCTCTCCTCCACTGCCCAGGGTCCTAGCTGGGGACATCCCCTTGGATACCTGGGAATCTCTCTAGAGCGAATCCTCTTGCCTGGGAGCAGGAAAGAATATATCAGATGACTTCTTCACAGTGTTTTCTTTTGGAAAGCTGAGACAACATTGGGACACAGTATCTGCCACATTCTCCAGCACGGCTGCTCCTGCACCCCCACTTACCATCTTCTCCAAGCATAGCTTTCTTAAATCTCTTTTCTTTCATTTCTTGGTTTTGGTGGTGTGTGTGTGTGTTGTTAGTGCTTTACTCTTTGCTCTTTTTGGCATCCACCACCAAGTTCCCAAATAAATCACACGGAGGCTTATTCTTTCTTATGAATCTGTGGCTTTAGCTTAGCTTGTTTCTTGACAGCTTTTCTTAAATTATCCTGTCTACTTTCTTTTGCCTCTGGGCTTTTATCTCTCTCTATTCCTTATATATATCTTTACTTCTTACTCCACGGCTTGCTCTGTAGCTGGCCTCTGGAGGCCTCCTTTTTTTCTATTTTTCTTGCTTCTCCTACTTATTTTCTCTGCCTACCAGCCCCACCTATCTTTTTTCCTGCCTCATTTTATGCCATTCAGTTCTTTATTAGACCAATCAGATGTTTTAGAAAGGCAACAGAGCTAAACAAATGTAACATAATAGAATATGACACATCTTTGGATCATTTAACAAATATTCCACAGCAGAAACAAATGTAACACATCTTTAAATAATATTCTTCAAGGTGTGTGTGTGTGTGTGTTTGTGTGAAGACTAGAGACAGAGATTCCCTCAGGATTAGGGGACAGAGACAACAGTAACTAGTGGGAGGTATTCTGGAAACATTCATTCTGCAACCAAGGAAGTTCACTTATTCTGTTGAGTTAATGTCTGGACCTCTGGTGTAGGACAATGACAGATTTGTGTAGCGACTTAGAGATACTTTGGTTTAAGAACATAAAGGGTATCTGTGAGATGTCTCAGTGGGTAAAGGTAGGGGGCACATAAAGACTAGTGACCTACAAAAATTAATGTTTTTTTAAGTCTATAAAAAAACAATGTTAGACAGAAACTGGCCATGTAAGACAGAGGCAGCATAGCCCAGTGATGAGACCAGGAGTAGATATGAGCAGACATTGGAGGTGGAAGTGAATGAAGACTAAAAGAGTGATGATTAACGATTGGCCAGACATTAATAAAGGAAGACAGAAGCAGGAAGTTCACCTCTGGCCTGTTCAAGTAGGGGTCACCCTTATCATTGCACGTCAGTTCCTCTTCTGTTTTCCAGTCACTGCCCATTCCCCATCCCCCAGTGCTCCATTAACCACTGTCACTTGATTGAAGGACAATTTAAATTGGTTTCATCAAAAACAAGCTAGTGACTTAGAAAAACTAAAGTCAAAGAAAGTAAAGTTTAGTGAGAGATTTGATCATATTCTGGCAAGAGTTAGCTTATGATGACAGACCATAGAATTTAAATAATCTTCCTTCCCTTTCTTCCTCTAATAGTATTATTAATTGTTATTTTATTGGGGTGCTTTGGGTCATCTCTGAACGATACTTCCAGTCCCAATGAAGTTTCTAAAATCTTCAGCATTCAGTGTTAGAATATGAGGCCTCATCGGCGATATACACAGCAAGAGTTTTGAATGAAGATCTATTGATTTAAAAAACAGCTTTTGCCTTAAAGCAGTGGTTCTCAACCTGTGGGTCTTGATCCCTTTGGGGGTCAAAAGATCCTTTCCCCAGGGCCAAATATTAGATATTCTTCATATCAGATATTTACCTTAGGATTCATAACAGTAGCAAAATTACAGTCAGGAAGTCACAACAAAATAATTTTATGGTTGGGAGTAACCACAGCATGAGGAGTTATATTAAAGGGTTTGAAGCATTAGGAAGGTTGAAAACTTTTACCTTAAAGGGAATATCGGTTTATTCTGGAGCCATTTTGAGTGACCATGGCTTCGTATTCCAACGTGGAAGCAGTTTCATGAAGTTTTGTAGTTTTACAGAACCAAGAAAGGCAGATTTAACATATATATTGTTGGGCACATTAGAGAGATGATTACAGCACGATGAGGGACGCTTTCCCATAGTTCATCAGATGACATTCTTAGTGCATGCTGGAAGTTAGTGGTCTGCTAAGTTAATAGATTTCAGGAATGGCTATTTAGAGGGCTAAAGCTATTCTGTGTAATGTTGTCAGACCCTGAACTTACAACATTCCAATTTCTCCACATCAATGTAGTTTTTTGCTTGTTTTGATTTTGACTTTTTCAAGACAATTTCTCTGTGTAACAGTTCTGGCTGTCTTAGAAATCGATGTGTAGACCAGGCTGGCCTTGGACTCACAGAGATCAGCCAGCTTCTGCCTCCTGAGTGCTGGGATTAAAGGCATGTTTCACTACTGCCTAGCTCACATCATTGTAGTTTTAACAAGTAAATCATTCTTTGCAGACATGGTTTCTTTCCAGGAATTCTTCTTCACAAATTTATGGTTAAAAATCACATAGAAGAAAACTTTACCTTATCTCATTTCTAAAAAAAACTATTGTGGAATATTTTCACATCCAGCTGGTAAACCATAAATGAACTAGAGAGTGTGTGATAATTTATATCAGAGTTTCTCAAATATGTATCTCCTTTAATCCCATAACTGCATATGTAAAATGTCTTTTTTAAGTATGCTCTAAAGTATACCCCATGTAGTTTTTATTCTAAGAACAAAATAGTGTAAACAACTTAAATGCCAACATAGGAGAGTTACATAATTAGCCTAATTAATTTATGCTTTATAGAAGAGATTAATATATATGGCTTTAAAATTGTAAAGTTCAATATTTATAAAATTAAAAATTCTTATTATTTATTAGAAAATAATTAGAAACATGGTGTAAATTGGTATGGTGCTACAACAACTATAATTCTAGCACTGAAGAGATTGAGGCAAGAGGACTGTGAGTTTGAGATTAGCCTGGACTACATAGTAAGTATGATACACCTATCTCAAAACAAAAGAAAACAAAATAATAAAAAAGAAGCAAAGATCAAAAGCAAAACTTCAAAACAAGACAAAAGAAAAAACAAAGCCTGGGTCTGTAGCTCAGTGGTAGGTATTTGCTGAGTATGCTCAGTGTTAGATTTGATATCCCAGCACCATGAAAATGTCAGGAGCAAGACCACGATGTGAAATGACATCAGCATTATAAGTAAATTTATCCATGAACAAAAAACAAAAAGTTAGTACCACAAGTTTCACAGTGGAAATGTGAGTGCTTCAAAGGTACCACAAAACACACTTAGTTGTAATAAGCATAATTCAAAAACAAGAAATATTTGTTTTCAAATAGTAGCTTAAAAGAAAATTTCCACCTGTTGATTACAAAACTAGAATCAGAGGAATGTCTTTTCATTAGAGGTTTTGCTAAGAACCTCTGGTTTTACATTCTCTTCAAATGTCCCATCTTCTCAGTCTTCAAATACTGATTATGGACATGATTTGCAGAATCTGGCATGGCATGTTTTTTTTTTTTCTGTCAGAATCCGCTTTCATCATACAATTTCCTCTTTTCACTTTGCTCAAAAGGAGGAGAAGAAAGTCGTGAACTTGAGTATTACTGAAGAAGCAACTCAGTTCCTTTTCTCTTGGAGCTCTGAGAAAATACACACCCAAAAGGCCAACTTATCCCTCACTTGGGGATCAATTCCCTCCACCAGAATCCATTCCTGGTAGAGACACAGGTAATAATTGTTTTTTATTTGTTTCAGTTTATTTATATGAAGGATTACATTGATAGATTTTCATATGTTGAACCAGCCCTGCATCTCTGGGATGAAGCCTACTTGATCATAATGGATGATTTTTTTTAAATGTGTTCTTAGATTCTGTTTGCCATTATTTTATTGAGAATTTTTGCATTGATGTTCATGAGTGAGATTGGCCTGTAATTCTCTTTCTCGGTTTTGTCGTTGTGTGGTTTTGGTATCAGGGTAACTGTAGCTTCATCAAAAGAGTTTAGCAATGACCCTTCTGTTTCTATTAAGTAGAACACATTAAGGAGTATAGGCATTAGCTCTTCTTGGAAGTTCTGGTAGAATTCTGCACTAAAACCATCTGGCCCTGGTTTTTTTTTTTTTTTTTTTTTTTTTTGAGGATTTTAATGACAGCTACTATTTCCTTAAGATTTATAGGTCTATTTAAATTGCTCACCTGGTCTTGATTTAATTTTGGTATATGGTATCTGTCTAAAAAATTGTCCATTTCTTTTATATTTTCCAATTTTATGGAGTACAGGTTTTTGTAGTAAGACCTAATGATTCTCTGAATTTCCTCAGTGTCTGTTATTACATCCCCTTTTCCATTTCTGATCTTGTTAATTTGGGTGTTCTCTCTCCGACTTTTGATTAGTTTGGATAGCGGTTTGTCAATCTTGTTGATTTTCTTAAAGAACCAACTCTTTGTTTCATTGATTCTTTGGATTGTTTGCTGTGTTTCTATTTTGTTGATTTCAGCCCTCAGTTTGATTATTTCCAGTCGTCTACTCCTCTTGGGTGAGTCTGCTTCTTTTTTTTTCTAGAGCTTTCAGGTGTGCTGTTAAGTCTCTAATGTGAGCTTCATTGTTTTCTTTATGTGAGCACTCAGGGCTATGAAATTTCTTCTTAGCACTGCTTTCATAGTGTACCATAGGCTTGAGTATGTTGTATCTTCATTTTTGTTGAATTCAAGGAAGACTTTAATTTCTTTTTATTTCTTCCTTGACTGAGGGGTGGTTCAGTAGTTGACTGTTCAGTTTCCATGAGTTTGTATGCTTTCTAAGGGTAGTATTGTTTTTTTTTCAAGTTCTTTCTGTTTTATTAAAAATATATACAATATATTTTGATCATATTCCTTCACCTCCTTCAGCTCCTCTCCATTCTCCCCGCTTCCTACCCAATTTCTAGCTCTTGGGTACCAACAATATATGTAGGGATTTTCATTCTTTCTGTTTTCTGTTTTGCTTTGTTTTTAGAGAGAGGACTAGAGAAAGAAGAGAAAAAGTTAGAATGAGAATGAAATTGTTTTTAAATTTAACTTTACTCCATGGTGATCTGATAAGACACAGGTGGTTACTCCATTTTTTTTTTGTATCTGTGGATTTTTGCTTTGTTACCAAGTATGTGGTAAATTTTTGAGAAGGTTCCATGAGGTTCTGAGAAGAAGATATATTCTTTCCTGTTTGGGTGGAATGTTCTATAGATGTCTGTTAAGTCCATTTGATTCATTATATCTGTTATCTTTTTTCTATGTTAAGTTTCTGTCTGGTTGATCTGTCCATTGGCAAGAGAGGAGTGTTGAAATCTCCTACTGTTAATGTATGGGGTTTAATGTGTGATTTGAGTTCTAGTAATGTTTCTTTTACATGTGTGGGTGCTTTTATATTAGGGGCATAGATGTTCAGGATTGAAGTTTCATCTTGATGAATTGTTCCTGTTATGAGTAAAAGTGTCCTTCTCCATCTTTTCTGATTGATTTTAGTTTGAAATCCATTTTGTTAGATATTAGGATAGCCATCCCCGCTTGTTTCTTAGGACCATTTGATTGGAAAACCCTTTTCCAAACCTTTATTCTGAGGTAGTATCTGCTTTGAGGTTATTAATTTTCTGTTTTTTTTTTTTGTGTTTTTTTAATTAAAAATTTCTGCCTCCTCCCCACCTCCATTTCCCTCTCCCTCTCCCTCCCCCTCTCCTTCCCTCTCCAGTCCAAAGAGCAGTCAGGGTTCCCTGCCCTGTGGGATGTCCAAGGTCCTCCATGCTCCATCCAGGTCTAGGAAGGTGCACATCCAAACAGACTAGGCTTCCATAAAACCAGTACATGCAGTAGGATCAAAACCCAGTGCCATTGTTCTTGGCTTCTAGGTCAGCCCTCATTGTCAGCCATGTTCAGAGAGTCCGGTTTGATCCCATGCTCTTTCAGACCCAGTTCAGCTGGCCTTGGTGAGCTCCCATTGGATCAGCCACACCATCTCAGTGGGTGGGCACACCCCTCGCTGTCCTGACTTCCTTGCTCATGTTCTCCCTCCTATTGCTCCTCATTTGAGCCTTGAGAGCTCAGTCCGGTGATCCAATGTGGGTCTCTGTCTCTATCTCCATCCATCGCCAGATGAAGGTTCTATGGTGTTATGCAAAATATTCATCAGTATGGCTATAGGATTGGGCCATTTCAGGCTCCCTCTCCTCAGCTGTCCAAGAAACTAGCTGAGGACATCTCCATGGAACTGCGGGAGCCCCTCTAGGGTCAAGTCTCTTGCTAACCCTAAAATGGCTCCCTTAAATAAGATATATACTTCCTTGCTCCCATATCCACCCTTCCTCCATCCCAACCATCCCATTCCCCCAAGCTCTCCCCATCCTCCCTTTCTCACCTTTCTCTCCCCATCTCCCCTTATCCCCATCCCATCCCCACCCCCAAGATCCCAATTTTTGCCTGGCAATCTTATCTACTTCCAATATCCAGGAGGATAACTATATGTTTTTCTTCGGGTTCACCTTCTTATTTAGCTTCTCTAGGAACACAAATTATAGGCTTAATGTCCTTTATTTATGGCTAGAAACCAGTTATGAGTGAATACATCCCATGTTCTTCTTTTTGGGTCTGGGTTACCTCACTCAGGATAGTGTTTTCTATTTCCATCCATTTGCATGCAAAATTCAAGATGTCATTTTTTTTTACCGCTGAGCAGTACTCTAATATATGTATATTCCATACTTTCTTCATCCATTCTTCCATATGTAGCTCTGTAATTGAGTTTGAAGTCTGGGATGGTAATGCCTCCAGAAGTTCCTTTATTGTATAAGATTGTTTTGGCTATCCTAGGTTTTTTTGTTTTTTCCATATAAATTTTATTATTGTTCTCTCAAGGTCTGTGAAGAATTTTGATGGGATTTTGATGGGGATTGCATTGAATCTATAGATTGCTTTTGGTAGACTTGCCATTTTTACTATGTTGATCCTCCCAATCCAAGAGCAAGGGAGATCCTTCCATTTTCTGGTGTCCTCTTCAATTTCTTTCTTCAAAGACTTAAAGTTCTTGTCAAATAGATCTTTCACTCCCTTGGTTAGAGTTACCCTAAGATATTTTATGCTATTTGGGGCTATTGTGAAAGGTGATGCTTCTCTGATTTCCCTCTCTGCTTCTTTATCCTTTGTGTATAGGAGGGCAACTGATTTTTTGGAGTTGATCTTGTATCCTGCCACATTACTAAAGGTGTTTATCAGCTGTAGGAGTTCTTTGGTAGAGTTTTTGGGGTCGCTTATGTACACTATCATATCATCTGCAAATAACGAAAGTTTAACTTTTTCCTTTCCAATTTGAATCCCCTTGATCCCCTTATGTTGTCTTATTGCTATCGCTAGAACTTCAAGCACTATATTGAAGAGGTATGGAGAGAGTGGACAGCCTTGTCGTGTTTCTGATTTTAGTGGGATGGCTTTGAGTTTCTCTCCATTTAATTTGATGTTAGCTGTTGGCTTGCTGTATATAGCTTTTATTATATTTAGGTATGAACCTTATATCCCTAATCTTTCCAAGACCTTTATCACAAAGGGGTGTTAAATTTTGTCAAAGGGAATCAGCATCTAATGATCATATGTTTTTTCTTTCAGTTTATTTATATGATGGATTACATTGATACATTTGCATATGCTGAACCAGCCCTGCATCTCTGGGATGAAGCCTACTTGATCATAATGAATAATTTTTCTAATGTGTTCTTGGATTCAGTTTGCCAGTATTTTATTGAGAATTTTTGCATTGGTGTCCATGAGTGAGATTGGCCTGTAATTCTCTTTCTTGGTTGAGTCTCTGTGTGGTTTTGGTATCAGGGTAACTGTAGCATCATAAAAGGAGTTTGGCAATGACTCTTCTGTTTCTATATTGTGAAATACATTAAGGAGTATAGGTATTAGGTCTTCTTGGAAATTTTGGTCGAATTCTGCATTAAACCATCAGTTCCTGGGCTTTTTTTGGTAGGGAGGTTTTTGATAACAGCTTCTAATTCTTCACTACTAATAGGTCTATTTAGATTGTTCACCTCGTCTTGGTGTAACTTTGGTATATGGTAGTTATCTAAAAAGATGCCCATTTCTTTTACATTTTCCAATTTTGTGGCATACAGGCTTTTGTAGTAAGATCGAATGTTTCTCTGAATTTCCTCTGTGTCTGTGATTATGTCCCCCTTTTCATTTCTGATCTTATTAATTTGCATGTTCTCTCTCTGCCGTTTGATTAGTTTGGATAGGGGTTTGTCAATCTTGTTGATTTTCTCCGAGAACCAACTTTTTGTTTCATTGATTCTTTGGATTGTTTTCTGTGTTTCTATTTTGTTGACTTCAGCCCTCAGTTTGATTATTTCCAGTCTTCTACTCCTCCTGCGTGAGTCTGCTTCTTTTTTCTAGAGCTTTCAGGTGTGCAATTAAGTCTTCAATGTGTGCTTTCTCTGTTTTCTTTAAGGGGGCACTTAGTGCTATGACCTTTCTTCTTAGCACTGCTTTCGTAGTGTCCCATAGTTTTGGGTATGATGTGTCTTTATTTTCATTGAATTCAAGGAAGACTTTAATTTCTTCTTTTATTTCTTCCTTGACCCAGGCAGGGTTCAGTAGTTGACTGTTCAGTTTCCATGAGTTTGTAGCCTTTCTGGCATTAGAATTGTTGTTGAGTTCTAATTTTATACCATGGTGATCCGATAGTACACAGGTGGTTACTAATATTTTTTGTGACTGTGGAAGTTTGCTTTGTTACCGAGTATGTGGTCAATTTTCGAGAAGGTTCCATGAGCTGCAGATAAGAAGGTATATTCTTTCCTATTTGGGTGGATTGTTCTATAGATGTCTGTTAAGTCCATTTGATTCATTACCTTCATTAATTCTCTTATTAATTATCTGTTAGTTTTCTGTCTTATTGACCTGTCCAGTGGTGAGAGAGGTGTATTGAAGACTCCTACTATTAGTGTGTGTGGTTTGATGTCTGCTTTGAGTTCTAGTTCTGTTTCTTTTACATAAGTATGTGCTTTTATATTAGGGGCATAGATATTCAGGATTGAGACTTCATCCTGATGAATTGTTCCTGTTATGAGTATAAAATGTCCATCTCCATCTCTTTTGATTGATTTTAATTTGAAGTCAATGTTGTTAGAAATTAGTATGGCCACACCTGCTTGTTTCTTAGGTCCATTTGCTTGATAAGCCTTTTCCCAGCCCTTTACTCTGAGTAGGTGCCTGTCTTTGTGGTTGAGGTGTGTTTCTTGTAAACAGCAGAATGTTGGATCCTGTTTTCTTATCCAATCTCTTAGCCTGTGTTTTTTTATAGGTGAGTTGAGTCCATCGACATTAAGTGATGTTAATGACCAGTGGTTGTTAACTCCAGTCACTTTTTTAGTAGTAGAGTTTGTGTGTTTGTCTTCTTTGAGTTGTGCTGGTGAAGGGTCTCTAGATGTCTGAGTTATTGTAGGCAGTGTTGGCAATGTTGGATTTCTTGGGTTGTGATTTTCCTTTTAATACTTTCTGTAAGGCTGGATTTGTGGCTTGTATTGTTTAAATTTGTTTTTATCCTGGAATATTTTGTTTTCTCCATTGATAGTGAATGAAAGCGTGGCTGGGTATAGTAATCTGGGCTTGCATCCATGGTCTCTTAGTTTCTGCAGTACATCTATCCAGGATCTTCTGGCTTTCATGGTTTCCATAGAGAAGTCAGGTATAAGTCTGATAGGTTTGCCTTTATATGTTACTTGACCTTTTTCCTTTGCAGCTCTTAATATTCTTTATTCTGTATGTTTTATGTTTTGATTATTATATGGTGAAGGAAATTTTTTTGATCCAGTCTTTTTGGTGTTCTTTATGCTTATTGAACCTTCATTTGAATATCTTTTTCGGTTGGGAAAGTTTTCTTCTATAGTTTTGTTGATTATATTTTCTGGGTCTTTGAGCTGTACTTCTCCTTCTTCTACCCCTATTATTCTTAGGTTTGGTCTTTTTATTGTGTCCCAGATTTCCTGAATGTTTTGTGATGAGAATTTGTTGGATTTGCTGTTTTCTTTGATCAGAGCATTTATTTTCTCTATGATGTCTTCAGATTTGGAGATTCTTTCTTCTATCTCTTGTATTCTGTTGGTTATGCTTGTTTCTGTAGTCTCTGTTCATTTACCTAGATTTTCCATATCCAGCCTTCCCTCAGTTTGTGTTTTCTTCATTTCCTCCATTTCAGTTTTCAAGTCTTGAACTGTTTCCATTATCTGTTTGATTAATTTTTCTTGATTTCCTAGGGTATTATTTACAGATTTACTCATTTCTTCAACCTTTTTGTTATTCTTCTCATTCATTTCTTTAAGGGAGTTTTTCATCTCCTGTTTAAGGGACTGTATCACTTTCATAAAGTCATTTTTTTCTACTTCTTCTGGATTAGGGTGTTCAAATCCTCCTGTTGTAGGTTCTCTGGGTTCTGGTGTTTTCATGTTCATTTTCAGATTGTTGGAGGAATTCTTGCATTGGCACCTGCCCATCTCTTCCTCCAAATGTTCTCTGGTGGATCTTCTGGTGCAGTATCAGGGCCCCTAGCTGGCCAGGGACCTTGCAGACAAAAGGCCTATCTTGCTGCAGGCAGGCTATTGAAGCAAAGCAACTCCCACTGGGTTGCGGGTTGTGCTCACCACCCTATCCCAGCGCCCACCTAGGCTGAGCTGGGGGATGTTATGGCCCCAAAGATGGGAGGAAGATGGTAGGAATAGCCTGGCTGCAAGCTGGGATGGGATAGGAAGAGAGAGGCAGTAGCTGGGGACGTTTGCCTCTGCAGACTGACCAGGAAGTACAGGGGGTTGAGGAATGTCTGTGCTCTGTCTCCCTGGCTTCTGCCGCGGGTCAGGAACTCACCCCTCTGATGGGTCTTCTGGTTCAGTATCTGGGCCCCTAGCTGGTCAGGGACCTCGCAGACAAAAGCGAGGTTATTATTTTTCTATCACATGATTATATATACTCTAGAGAATTTCCGATGGTGTGACTTAAGAGTGAGATTGTTGGGGAAACCCTGTTGATGTGTTAGAGTTGATTCTGGTAGCAAGTGAACACTGGAGTTTGACATTGTTTATTCCTTTCTGAGTGTGCTGTGACTTTTGCTGTGTGCTAAGAAAGTAAGTGATAGAGGGTTCTAAGGAGTTCATTACTCTTTAACTATGTGAAAGTTTATATACAATTCTTCTTGCAGAAGTCATAATAGGAGTCAAAGATGGCTTAGTGTGTAAAGATACTTGCTGTACAGGTCTGATTGACTACCTGAGCTATATCCCCGAAAGACACATAAGACTGGAATGAGAGAACTTACTGGATACAGTTGTCTTCTGGACACATGTGCACCGTGGCAAAACACTACCCCAAGATCAGTAATAATGAATAACAATTTAAAAAATGAATTCTCTAATGGAAAGTTTCCTTTTTCTTAAGCAATTAGGGAAAATGTAAATACATTCAGAAATTTTCATGAAACTAAAAACTAGAGAGGAACCAATCCATGTACTGTTTATTTTCCATATTATCTGTTGGCTACTATCTCAGTTATCAATGTAAGGGACACAGTAAATTATAAATATTTACTATTGAACAATATATATATATATATATATATATATATATATATATATATATTCAGAATGGATCCTTTATGGGAATTAACCAATGATTCTTCTGGCAATATCTTACACTAGAAAATAATATGAAATGATCATTTACGTTGAATAACCTGAAATTAAATTTCAGGTAGCATCTTCCTATACTCCTCTCTATTGCTTCCACACTCCACCCCATGCAATAACCCTTTTTTATTTCCTGGTTGCTGCAGTTAGATTATGTCGCTTGTTTGAAGACTTTGAGCCAAGGGCCTCTGATGGAGGAAACATGTGGCTTTTAGCTTTCTGTGTTTGGGTTACCTCACACTATAGGATGTTTTCAAGTTGCATCCATTTACCAAGCCTGACCATGGAGAAGAATGTGTAGGTTGTGGCTAAGTGGAGAGGTTGGACATCTCAGGTGTTTGGGCTCAACCCAAGGAATATTTACATGTCTTGAAGCCCAAAATTTTAATTGTCTCCTATATTAACATTCAAATATTCTTTTTGAAGTGGTGTATGGGAAACCTGGATAGACATATATAATTGAAAAGACTGCAAGAACATTTGTATATTCATGTGGTTATCAAAATGGGTAAATAATTTTAAAGAAAAGATTTTATTTATTCAGAAATCTTTTAACTTTTGTTATTTGAATTGATTGTTTAAAAGTGTTTTGATGATTTATGGTGGTAGCAATTTTGCCTAACAATTTTATATATGTGGAGTATTTTGGATATTATATGATGTTTTAATGTTAGAATGATTTACTAATACATTTTAAATTCTTTATTTTTTGATAATAATTGCTGTGACAATTAGAGGTTTAAATGACAGAAATATTCAATGATTTCTCACCTCTAGTAGAAGTCAGGGTTAGTCCATGTGATTTAGGATGTTTGTGTCATTAGAGAAATTAATCAGACCCACTCCTTCCCACCCCACAGCAGCATCAGATCTAAGTAGCTTCCCTAAAGGTGGACATTTTAATTTTTTTTTTTTTTAGAAATCATTCAAGGTATTAACAAAGACTGTACTTCACTTACTCCCAAGATGAGTGATGAAGAGATCACTTATGCAACTGTGAGATTCCATAAGTCTTCTTCAGGATTGCAGAATGAAAGAAAGCCTGATGAGGCTAAAGGGCCCAGAGAAGCTGGCCACAGAAGTAAGTGTTTTAAGTGTATAAATTCACCTGTTTTTCATGCACTGTAACTTTAGAAACTTGAAAACAATATTCTGCTGGTTTCTATTGAAAACAATAACCCCATTTCTAATTGTTAACTGGTAGTAAAAGAAAGTCAGATAGGGTAGAACAATGGGAGCCTGTACGAAAAAAAAATCTTGAGAATGAAGAAGTAAGAAGTGAATACGTTCTTTCAAACTTGAGAAACCATTAGGGTTCTTTTAGTCTAGTAAAGAATTCTGAAACCTTTAAAAGTGACACAGTCAAGCCTGAAGAAACACTCAACATTGTAGAGAAATAAAATCTTAAAGAAATAAAAATTTGCATTAGAAACAGTACTTTCATTCTAGCAGAAGATGTTTTAATTGTCTTTAGTATTCCCAACATCTAATTCAAGGAAACAGCAAAAATAGTCCATTTGAAGAGGAAGTCTCTTCCTGGGAAAAAGGTTGCAGAGGAACAGAAGGGAGATGAGAGAGGGTAGTGAGCATGGGAATGAGTAAACCACACTGTGAATTTGCAAAAGTGTCAAAGAAGAATTAAGTTTATTAAAAAGAGCAGATGTCCCAATTTTCTATTTTTTTTTGTGTGTGTGTGCTCAATCTGCACATACTGTCAGAGCTGACCTCTAAACTGAGAACCTTTACTTCTTTGATTAGGTGATAATCAGATGCATGGCTTTCATGTTCCCAACACTTCAGATACACAAAGATGTTTATTATTGTCTATAGAAAATTAGAATTTACCAAAAGAAAGATAGAGTCGACTTTAGGTTCCTTCAAGATTGGGCCTATATACAGGTCAGCTCTGGAACAGCCATGGTTCCCCACAGTTCTCAAGAACATCCACCCCTCTTTTCTTCCTTTTCATCTTAGTTATTGCCCTCGGTGGACTGCACACTGAAGTTTAGAATCTTCTACTTGGATTGTGTCTGTGCCTTCAGTGCTTTCAGAAGGATGCACTTTTGATCTTGTAGAACTGGGTGAAGGGCAAGTGCCTGTCGCTCAACTGCTTCTAGGTTGAGTTGGGACGATTGAGAATGTAAGGCCAAAGGAGAAAAAGCTAGAAATCCTGTGAAACTTCACACCTGTAGGATTTCTACAGTGTGTGCATTTTAGGTAGAAATCTACAACTTAAAAAGCTTGTTTTCATGCAATTTGTATGATGGACTTATATAAAAAATTTAAACACCAATGTCCCTTGTTTCCATCCTATGTGAAATTATAATTACTAGTGTAATATGCTCTTTTCATGGGGATGATTTTTTTCTTTGTTTTGTTGAATCAAGAGAGCTCAGTCCCCTGGAACCTCATTGCAATACCTCTTGGAATCTTTTGTTCCATTTTGGTGGTGACCATTGCAGTGTTGGTGACACGCAGTGAGTAACTGATATACATATTTTTTGCTTTTCTGCCTAAGTAATAACTTTAGACAAAAATACAGGTAATAGAGTCTGTCCATTGTCTTGTCTATAATCAGGAGATTTGACAGGTGGCTCTGGACTTTTAATGTTTTCTTACTGACACTGCAGTTTTCTTTTCTCTTGTACACCTAATTTGTTAATTAGGAGCTCTTGGGAGCTGCTTTATTCTCTCATTTATGGCCATGTCTAGTAAAGAGCTGTGTGTGTGGGGGGGACTGTGTCCTGCCACTCAGCTCCCGGCCACCTGGCTAGCTTATGCCCTGAAATAATTACATGGAAACAGTATTCTTTTCAACACTGCTTGACCCATTAGCTCTAGCCTCTTACTAGCTAACTCTCACATCTCGATTAACCCATTTCTATTGATGTGTGTAGCACCATGAGGTGGTAGCTTACCAGAAAGATTCTAACCTGTGTCCAAATCAGAGAGAAGAGCTATGGTGACTGGCTGACTCGGCTTTCTTTCTCCCAGAATTCTGTTCTGTCTACTCCACCCACCTAAGGGTTGGACTATCAAAGGCCAAGCAGTTTCTTTATTAATTAACCAATGAAAGCAACAGATATATAGATGACACACCCACATCATATCCCCTTTTTGTGTTTAAACAAAAAGAAAGACTTTCACTTTAACATAGTAAAATTACATATAACAAAACAGTTATCAAGTAAGAATTACAGTTATAATATTTATATATTTTATCTTTTAACTATAACTAACCATTCTTCAACTTCATCAAAGACTCCAGAAGGATATAATATTACCTAATTAAAAAAAGTGCAAAACTCTAGAAATGACAGAGACATCTCACTGTCTGGACAGTCACCCAAAGTTCTTTTGTACCGTTGGGGCATCCATCTTCAGCCTGCAGGCCCATAGTATCCAGCAGACTTTTCTATGAAGCAGGAAATTTCAAAGACAGTTCAGTCACTATCTGCTGTATCCTGCAGAATGTCTCACAGACTCTTTCATGAATCAGGAACCCCGAAAGACCATCTCACCTTTAGGCAAGTTCAGCAGTCCTCTCTCTGCGTGTCCAGTTTATGCAACAGTCCAGGCAAGAGCAGTTTCTTGCCCAAATGGCTGACCAACTTCATAAGGAGCCTTCTCAATGCCCATCTTCTTCTTGAAGTAGATTGGTGCTGTGAGGAGCAGACATGTCTCATTGTCATCAAAAGCCCTAAGTTATTAAAACATTTTAAATGCCATATTCTGCAGCCTTTGAAAGATATGAAGAATGCCTATCTAACTGAAATATATCTCTATATATCTAGAAAATATAACTAACGTAACTACAAGCTTGACTATTATTGATGATTATCCATTAACAACCTATATATATATTACATTTTTAAATGAACTACACAATCACAATACCTTAATCAAGAGCAGAAATACATATACATATAACAAAATTGACCTTAAATTTCTATCAATAAGGCAAAATTTATACCAATGCAAATTATTCATATCTATATCATATCCCCCTTTAAATGTAAAAGAACATTTATAAACAATATTTGGGAACATGGGTGCAGTTATTTCTCTCCAAACTGCTTCCTGCTGAATGGGGTCGTTGTAATTTAGGTCTTTCAAAGTATAACCTGTGTGCTAGTTTTATCTCAGTTGGCAGTTGAGCAAAGCAATTTTTTGAGGGTGTTCACAACAACCTTTCAGGAGGGTGTGGTCTATCATACCATATTGGGATAGAAGCAATCCACAGGGTCTCATCCTCTGTGAAAACAAAAGAAGACCCTCTCCAAAGCATCATATCCTTAGACCCAAATTCTGAAGTCATTATACCCTTATGATATCCATTCTGGTTTAGCTTGGCAGCCCATGTAACGAAATGTCTCTCTATACTTAGCTCCATTACAGTCAAAAACTTTAAAAAAAAACACAATGTACATAATCCAGACTCTCTGTAATTTTCCATTTTTATGTGGCTTATTTTTATTTATTTCTTTTAGTCTATAACTATCTTTACTCTGTCTCTTTAAAGACTTTTTTCTCTCTCTATTTTTTTCTCTCTCCCAACCCTATGTACATTCATCCAACACTGTGATTCATTTACAGGTATTTTATGTCTGAATCTGTCCAATTGTGAATCTGTAATGTTTTTACTATCCAGGAGCACTTTTGATTTGCACCTTTAAATCGCTAAGCACTTAAGAATCTAAGCTGTGACATTCCTAGGTCAAAAACAGGTACTGCCTGCTTGCCCCACCCAGTCCAACATGGCAGAGCCACTCGTGCCTCTGAGCCTTGCACATTGCACCACTAGCATGGCGGAGCTGCTTGTGCCTCTGAGCTGCAGCACACAATGACCCCCTTTTAGACACACAGTGAGTCTAGCTGACATCAAACAAATCGTAGCACTTTACTCCAAATGCTCCATTCAAAAGCTCTGTCTCCCGCAGTAGCCAGACAGAGATCGTGATGGTGGCAAAGCCTAGAAACTGGTATTTCAAAACCGCCACTTTCTAGTAGACCTGATCCCGCAGCCTACTCATGCAGGAAGAGCCTAGCCATGGGCATGGTCTCAGCTACTTTATTCCCGACCCTGAGTGGGCACACAAATGTCCGGGCCCAGAAATGCTGGGCACCAAAATGATGCGGTTTAATTGACCAGCAACTTGGATTAATCAGGCTAACTTTAATATCAGCTTTATTAAGGGGAAGAAGGGAATAACTTACAAAACCAAGGTTCCAGCGAAGAGCTGGAAACAGAAGGGAAGGCAGGGAGCACACCTGAAATATTTATAAGTAAATAATAGCCTCAGGGGATCCCACCCTTCAAGCAAGGTGATTGGCTGGGCTTCGCCTACAGCCATGATCACTTCTGGGTACTTGGTGATAGTCTTCCTGCTGAGTCCAGGCTATTATGAGTCTTAGGTAAACATTCTATGAGGAACAACTGTGAGAAAGAAATTATTTTTTTTCAGTTTTCTCTTCAGTGTATATTGAGGACATGGTTGTGCAAAAATACTGAATGAACACAAAGACATTAAAGGTACAGCCTTAATGGATTCCTTTATATGTAGATGGAGCGGTGGGCTACATTCCCTCCCGAGTCCCACATGGCTAGCTTAGCCCTGGAAATAATAACACACAAATTGTATTCTTTTAAACACTGCTTGGCCCATTAGTTTCAGCCTTTTACTGGCTAATTCTCACATCTCGCTTTAACCCATATTTAGTAATCTGTGTAGCACCATGAGGTGTGGCTTACCAGGAAAGATCTTAGCCTGTGTCTGTCTCAGAGAGGAGAGTCATGGTGACTCTCTGACTTGGCTTCATTCTCCCAATATTCTGCTCTGTTTTCTACCTAATTTTCTGTCCTATCAAAGGACCAAGGCAGTTTATTTAACCAATGAAATCAACATAAAACAGAAGACTCTCCCACATCATTTATATCTTTTGAGGAAATCACTCCCAGGCTGTCCTAATATCTGGATATTATGTTTCACATCTGGTCCTTTGAGAATTCTGCCTTTTTATGTTTATTAATTTAGATTTTCAGGATACATTTACTGAATATTTTACTCAAGTATTTATTTGTAAGTTTTGATCTGTGAATAAAATTAAGTAATTGGAAGATATGCTACTTCCAATTTTTTTCAGTTGTATTATATACTTCACACTGAAGTTGTAGATAGAGAGAAATTCATGTTTCCATTACTATAGTGAGTTAATTGAAGTGTTTCTAAATGTCAAAATATCAATTAAAGTAGTGATATGTGTTGGATGTCATCAGAGACTTTTTCTTTTATCTTAAATTTCAGTATTTACACCTTATGAAAATTTTTGGTGTTGTATATCTGCTGTTAATTTTAGTTTTTCAGCACAGACAAGAGAAACAAGAACAGAAGAAAATTTTAAACGACCTCAATCAAAAGTACGACAGCTTGAAAAATGACAGCTCCTTAAAGGAAAAAATGTTGAGAAATATGTCTCTAGAGTATGATGCCCTCAAAGGTCATCTGGACTCCATCAACAAAGAATGCTATGCAAAAACTAAGATTCTTTTAGCTTGCCCAGAATTCCCAGGTATGGAGGGGATCTTGAAGAAAGAATTGCATTATTCTATATTATTTCTTCTTCAGAAACTTTGAAGTCCAATTGGCAGGTTACAATGGGCTTTTCTTATTTTATAGAGGGTCCTGGAACCTCAGAAACCTCTGGTTGAATTAGCAGAGTCTTATAGTTTGTAAAATTCAGTGGTCATTTTGTCTCCCAATGCCCCCAGGGGAAGGAAAACCAAGTCCTCACCCATGAGAATTCAGATTGTTTTGGTAAACGAATTAACCTAAGTCTCCAATTTTGATGATGAGAGAAAATGGAAATTTACAGTAAGAGTCTATTTACCAAATATTTAGGCTAAGCACTCTATGTTTACATGCAATCATACGAGTGTGTGTGTGTGTGTGTGTGTGTATGTGTGTGTGTACATATATCTGTCTGTATGTTTTCCTTATGCCTTGGATTTAAACAGATGGCCTGTTTGTGATGAAGGTATTCTTCTTGCAGTGCTCATAGGGCTTACACCCATGAATCTCAATTAGTGACACTATTAATGATGCCAAAATATGAAATAGCAAGTGTTTCAAGGAATCTTTCTTACTTTGCACCATGACTAGTTATCATTATTATTATTATTAAAAATTTTCACCTCCTCCCCTCCTCCCATTACCTTCTCCCTCCCCCTATTCCTCCTCCCCTTTCCACTCCAGTCCAAAGAGAAGTCAGGGTTCCCTGCCCTGTGGGAAGTCCAAGGTCCTCCTTACTCCATCCAGGTCTAGGAAGGTGAGCATCCAAACAGTCTAGGTTCCCACAAAGCCAGTACATGCAGTAGAATCAAAACCCAATGTCATTGTCCTTGGCTTGAGAGCTTGGGGGTGGGGGGTGGGGGCAAGGGGAGATGGGGAGAGAGAAGTGAGAAGGGGAGAATGGGGAGAGCTTGGGGGAAAAGGACGGTTAGGATGGAGGAAGAGTTGATATGGGAGCAGGGAAGTATATATCTTAATTAAGGGAGCCATTTTAGGGTTGGCAAGAGACTTGACTCTAGAGGGGTTCACAGGTGTCCAAGGAGATATCCCCAGCTTGTTCCTTGAGCAGCTGAGGAGAGGGTGCCTGAACTGGCCCTATCCTATAGCCACACTGATGAATGTCTTACATATCACCATAGAATCTTCATCTGGCGATGGATTGAGATAGAGACAGAGACTCACATTGGAGCACTGGACTTAGCTCCCAAGGTCCAAATGAAGAGAAGAAGGAGAGAGAACATGAGCAAGGAAGTCAGGACCGTGAGGGGTGCACCCACCCACTGTGACGGTGAGGCTGATCTAATGGGCACTCACCAAGTCCAGCTGGACTGGGACTGATGGAGCATGTGATCAAACTAGACTCTCTGAACGTGGCTGACAAGGAGGACTAGTTATCTTTAATTGACAGAGTTTGTAGGAGAACGTAAATAAAATAGTCTCACACTAGCTCAGAATTGAATATATTGAAGGGTTCTCTATTTAATGGGGACTCACAGATCACAGTCCTCTTCATGACTTGACAATAAGAACCAAATCTGGCAGTCAGGCAAGAAAGGAGAGAGAGGGTGAGTGCATGAGTGTGCACATTTTTGGTGCCCAAGACCATGCCCAACCTGGCCCAGCATCTCAAAGGCCATTGGTTGAAGGAGGTTCCCCATTACCTTCCCTTTTTGTCCAAATAAGAGAGTTCCAAACCCAACACAAAACTTTATACAATAAGAATAGATATCAAGTACAAAAATTTGAATTACAACCAGCATAAACAACATTAAGCAAGAAAGATATGCTAAATGTTTTAATAATTGTTCTATCCTAAGGAGTCTAAGTCTTGTATTAGAAATGGCTTGACTAAGTCATGAGAGGAGTGTAACAGTGACTATTTAGTCCTCAATCCCATCAAAGACCTGAGAAGGAAGATAATATTACCTCAGTAGGCAGGCAATGCAATCAAACAACTTCCAAAATGTGCAATAAATGACAGAGACAACTGTCTACCTGCACAATCACCCAAAGTCTCATTTGCAATGTTGGAGCAAGCAACTATGGCTAAGGCCTAAAGTAACTGACAGACCATTTTCAGAAGCAGGAAAAATTTCAAAACCGTCTTGCCTTGGTAAGGTTTGGGAGTCTTTTTTCTTGTATCTTGCTTGTGTAGTCTGGATACCATGCCTTTTGTCAGTGGTTGAGGCATGGGCAATATTTTGCCCAAAGACCAGTTTTGCCAGAAAGAAAGAAAACTCCAAATGGAGTGTTTTCGGTGCTCAACATTCTCTCGGGAATAGATCGTTGCTGCCAGGAGCAATTGTGTCTCGTGTGAACAGAACCCTAAGTTATTTAAATGCTGTATTCTATAGTTCTTTGAAGTGGTTGAAGATCTTCTATCTATGTGGAATACAATCTCTATGTATCTAAAGAACCTTATTAGTCTAACTATAAGTATGACAAACATGGATTGCTATTGATCTATAATACTTAATACCTATCTGGCTTAAAGACTAAGGCTTCATATTAGAATATTAAACAGTCTTTAAACAACTGTACAGCAAATGAGAACAATGACCTCAAAATATAAACAATATATATGTATCTTGATCAGAGGTAGAAATGTATACTGCAATATGATAAATATATCCTAAAATTGTATCAATATACAAAATGTCTTAAACAGAGGTAGAAACAAGCTTGCATACAATATGACAAAATAACTTTGCATAGGTGTAAAAATAAAACAATACAAATATTCTGTGTAAACAGAAATAGGAGAATTTTTAATATAACAAATACAATTTGAATTTGTATAAATATACCAGAATCTATACCAATATAAATTGTCTATAAATGATAGTTCACAAGTATTGCCTCTATTGCTCACTATTATTATTACTGTGAGTAAATTCACACTAATCTACCTATTTTCCCATTCATTTTCCCTTTTTGTTAGTGAGACCTCTAAGCCTACAAAACTTCCACCCCAACCTCTAACCCTATACCAGTTATAATCAACCCTTAATTGATGTCCCTAACCTTGAGAACAAACTTTGTTGGGAGAAGGGCCGTTGTCTTCTAGAATTACTTCCAGCTGTCAAAAGGCAGACCTTTTATTTTGGTCTTGGTGAACTCATGAAGTCGGTGTCCCACATTGAGCACCAGCTGTAGGAGAATGCGAATATAATAGTCTCACTCTAGCTGGGGGTCTCATAGATCACAGCCCTCTACACAACCAGGCAACAGGAACTGAATTCAGCACTCAGGTGAGAGGTGTGTGTGTGTGTGTGTGTGTGTGTGCGAGAGAGAGAGAAAGAGAGAGAGAGAAAGAGGAGAGAGAGAGAGAGAGAGAGAGAGACACAGAGAGAGAGAGAATGTAGAGAGACACATTTTTGTTAACCAAGACCACACCCAACCTGGTCCAGATTCTCAAAAGCCATTGGATGAAGGAGGTTCCCCAACAAGAGTTTTTCAATCATTATTAAATATTTGCTCAGAGTTTAGAGGCTGCAAAGAGATTTTATATAATCATACTGTGTTGTAATAGTAGGGCTTAGTTAAATTAAATTTACAATTTAATTAGGCAAGGATTAATAACATCTTCAAAATTGGTAGATAATAAAGTATATGACAAGAAAAGAAAAAGGAAAATCTCCAAAAATATTCTTTGAAGCATCCTAGAATCATTAAATATGTTTTGTTATTATTTTAGAATATAATAATTTTCATCACTAAATGATAGCATAATGATGTAATGCTTGTGCTTAGAAATCTGGGGCAGGTGGATTGTAAATTTGAGGAACGTCTAGGCAGCCCAACAAATTCTAGGTCTGCCTGAGCTACACTGTGATATATCTTCACAGAAAAACAAAGGCTAGAGATAAAGTTCATTGATAGACTATGGTTATCCCCAACACTTTGCCAAACAAAATAATTATACTGAGTTGTTGTTGCTACATAAACTGCATGCATTTTAATATACCTAGCCTGACACATCTGGGCATGCAGACATACCACTGGAGGCATTACCACAATCAGAAACATTTTCATGTGTCTCTTCAGGTAAGAACATTTAACAGAGACCACAGCAGAGTTCAAAGTGTACAGTTGTGTGTGGACCACTGTGGGTACTGCACATCACTACTACAGATCTAGAATTCCATCATTTGGGTAACTGCCTCTGAGCAGCAAGTGCTCATTTCTCTGCTCTCCAGTTTCTGGTATTTTACAAGCCTTTGCTTCATAGAGCTAGGCTGTGTTAGAAACCTCTTCTGAGTGGAATCATAAAGTATGGTCCTGGGGCTGGTTTGTTTCACTTTGTGTACTGTCTTCCAATTCTTCCCTGCTTCTCTGAGGGACTTTCTTGCACACTTCTGAGAAAGGGAGGAGACTATGAAGACCCCACTGCATCTTTAGTAATGAGTCTCATAATAGATGCTGTCTATTGACACTAAGTGAGCAGCAGGCAGTTGAAGCCTGGAGAACTCTTACTGCACAGCTGGTCACACTGGTCAGGTTCTCTCTTTTGGGTGTTTGGTTCTGAGGCATGGTTTCATTCTGTAGCCTAGACTGATTTGGAACTCAATGGATAGCCCAGGCTATCCTGGAATTCACTGCTCAGCCTAGGATCTCACACTCCTTGTTGATCCTCCTGACTCACTCTGTGGAGTGCTGGGCTTATAGCTATAGAACATGCCTGGCAGTATTTACTTTTCTTTAAAAGCTAAACAGTATTCCATTGAGTATATGTTCTACATTTTCTCTACTTTCTCATCAAGAAATAATACTAAAGTTGTTTTCATATCTCTACTGTGATAAGCACTGCTGCATAGAACATGGGTGTGCAGGGGTCTCCCAGCATTCTAGAATCTCAATTTTGAGAGCTGTGAGATTTAGATATAGGCTTATCAAAAAATGTTCTGATAACAATATACCAGAAAGTAAGAATTTTAACCATTACTTTCTCTGTTATAGTCAAAAATGTTGAAGGACACTGGTTCTGCCATGGCATAACATGTTATTTTATCCTGGACGAAAAACACTGGGTTGAATGCAAACAGACCTGCAATGACTGCGGCTTTTCCATTTTGAATATAGAGGATAATGATGAACTGGTTGGTACAACAGACTCTAACATGCTTCTTTATACATGTACTTCTCTAACCCTTGGATAGTGAGGCATGAGCCCACGAGTTTCAAATAAAAGAGTGCTTCAGAGGCTGTATGTGGTTTTCCTGTAATTAGGGAAGAAATCATGCAGTTAAATTTCCCAGCTCATTCCTTTTGTCTCTCCATTTAGTTTCAGGGGATGCAGGGTCTGCTATTGAGGAGACTAATAACTAGGCAGGTAGTCGTGTCTTTGCAATCTCCTTTATTTCTCAGGAGTTTCTAAGAGAAGCATGTCTTTCCCTGTTGAAGTTTAACCAGTTGGTACAGCACTTATTTCCATAGAGTGCCAAGTAAATCCCCAGAGGCAGTTGTCGAGGGCTTGCTCCTTGGACTGCTTGAGATGAGTAATTGGGTGATAATGGAAAATAATTGCTCTCTGAACCAATATGCAAAATGGAAATGGCAAGAGAACTGTGCAACAAACAGTTATACCAGTAAACTTAATAAATCTGTTCACGATATTTGCTTTATAGTATTCTTTGTATCAGAAAAGATGTCTATATTTAGAATCAAGTATTTAAGATAAAAACAAAGTGAACAATATGCTACCATTGTCTGATTACATTTATTACTAAAGAAATGTCTCCAAATATGTAGCTTATATTTTTCTAGAGCAATGCTTGGAGGATCAGCTTGACATCTCTGTTATTTAGAATATGGTAAAATTTACCTACCATTTTAATACATGTTTAAAAATTACAGCATCAAATAATTTTTAGTGTTAACTAATGATATAATTTTCCATTAGATACAGTAAACATAGGTAAATTTAAGTAATTTAAGGTGATACCATGACACTTGAATATGTCATGTAGGACACAAGAAATACTCCCTAATATCTCCCCTTTTCTTCCCCAAGATGTCACTTCAGTGTCTGAATTACAGCATGGCCTCCTCTCTGGACTGTGGAACTTAGATGCACAGCTTTTCTTTCTTTCTTTCTTTCTTTCTTTCTTTCTTTCTTTCTTTCTTTCTTTCTTTCTTTCTT
>JABTXL010004706.1:382624-460468 GCA_025134845.1 Neodon shergylaensis
CTTTCTTTCTTTCTTTCTTTCTTTCTTTCTTTCTTTCTTTCTTTCTTATGATTTATTATTTATTTATTATGTATACAACATTCTGCCTCCTTGTATGCCCGCACCCCAGAAGAGGGTGCCAGATCTCATTACAGATGGTTGTGAGCCACCATGTGGTTGCTGGGAATTGAACTCAGGACCTCTGGAAGAGCAGGCAGTGCTCTTAACCACTGAGCCATCTCTCCAGCCCCAACGCACAGCTTTTCACACAGGATTTTTATCTTAATGAATTTGCTTTGAAGACAGGGGCCACTTATAATGCACTCTTCCCACAGGCCTCTATAATCTTTCAGAGAGATTATTTGAATAATTTTATAAGATGTTGATGCAGGAAGAGTGTGAATTTAAGGCCAGCCTTGGCTACACACTGAGACTTTGTCTAAGAAACACAGTCACAAATTATTTAATGAATTGAGTATCACTGGACACCTGAAGTTTTCATATTAAATAACTTATGAAACTGAGATCAGTTTTGACATAAATGAGCTGCTCATGGGAAATCACTTTAGAAAATGAACATGGAGGGACTGAGGAGCCAAAGGACAGGACAGCAGAGAACTGACAAGGATTTTTTTTTTTGGTCATTGTTTTTCATTAGACAGAAATCTTATGGTAAGATGTGTTGTTTTCTTTGCAGGTATTCCTTAAATCCAGACTTCATTTAAAGAAATACTGGATTGGATTAAAATACGATGCAAAGAAATGGGAATGGCAATGGGTTGGTAACAGCCCATGTAAACTGTGAGTTTCCTGAACCCTTACATTCTAACACTAATACAGTTGTTGGGAGGATTGTGTGAGAAGGCTTTTCTCTCATTTCAGGAGGTTTCCCTCATTTTCTATGCAGCTCACAGTTAAGGACAAGATGTATAAGACAGTGTCTGAGCAAGTGATCGATAGGGAAGAGGAATGGTCTAGAAGATGACTGTTAGTGATATAATACTGAACACAGCTCAGGACTGTGTGTTCTAAGATGCACAGGGCACAAGGAAATCAACAGCTTAAGATGATGTACACCATCCTGACAGATACAATGACTATGAGTATCTCAGACATTAACTTGACTTCTTTTTTTAGTCACTTATATAAATGTTTGAATTTATTAGAATAAGAACATTATATATATATATATATATATATATATATATATATATATATTCCATTTCAAGGTGTTGTAATGTATAAAATCTAAAGTTTAAGTTCATTTCTGGTGTGATAGAACACTGTTCATTGATTTTATTTATTACTAGTATTTATTTTCTAGAAAACTTTTTGAAAGGTGTGTGCCTTGTAGTGGCACATGCTTTTAATCCCAGCACATGTGATTCAAAGGCAGGCTGACCTCTGAGTTCAAAGAAAGTCTGAGATGCTGAGAGAGTTACAGGACAAGCAGGGAAACATTGTTGTATAAAAACACTGCCTCCACCTCCACTAAAAAAGAAAGAAAGAAAAATAAAGAAAAGAATAATCACACACACACATACACACACACACACACATATCATATATCATATCCATTGCCTACTTGCCCTCTCAAGCTTCCCCTGTATGTGCTCTAACATGTTTTCCTCTACCCCATGTTTCTTTTCTTTTTTCTTTTTCAAAACAGAGTTTCTCTATGTAACAGCCATAGCTGTCCTGGAACTCGCTCTCTAGACCAGGCTGGCCTCGAACGCACAGAGATCCACCTGCCTCTGCCTCCCAAGTGCTGGGATTAAAGGCGTGCACCACCACCGCCCAACTACCACATGTTTCTTAATTGATGCTGTCCATAGGTGCATGGTTGTAGGCCATCTACTCATGCAAGGAAACCTAGCAATGGCCACAACCTCAAGGAAGAATAAATTTCCCATTTCCAACAGTTGGCATCTAAAAATAGTAATTCACTAAGGGGTAGAGGGCTCCTCCCCATCTATGCTGGAATTTTGGTTGGCTTGATCTTGTGCAGGTCTCATCTAGGTAACCAGAATTTCTGTAAGTTTGTTAGAGGGATAGCGTCATGTCCAGAAGGCAGCATTCCACAGAACTTTCCACCATCGGCTGGCTCTTACATTGTTTCTACTTCCTTTTCCCTTTTGTTCCCTGAGTCTTAGTGGTGGCATTTGGGGAAATGGTTTTGTGAAGATGTTCCCTTTATGGCTGAATATATATTCTCTTCTCATTGGCACGTTGACCACTTCTGCTTCTCTGTAATGCCCACTGCAAAAAGAAGCTTCTCTGACCAAAGCGGAGAGCAGTCCAAGTCTAGGCCATAAGCATAAATATTAACAGTACATTTTGACTACATGCCCACTTAGCAAAATGATTGTAGCAAGTTCCACCATAGGGACCATGACATCCCCAACCATGGGCTTTTATTTAGGTTACAATACCAAATGTGGAATGTAGGCAAATTTTTTTGTCCTTATTGCCTGCCTCCAAATAACCAACATGGAGACTTAAGATTACTTATAAATTCTCGGCCATGACTCAGGCTTATTACTAACCACCTCTTACATTTTAAGTTAACCCATATTCCTTATTTACCCTCTGCCACGTGGTAGTACCATTTTTTAATGTAGACATTTATCCTATTCCTTTTGCATCTACTGGTGTTATTTCTGATTCCATCATTCTCAGTTTGGCATTCCCTCCTAACTTTTTCCTGTTTTGCTGTTGGCCAGTCAGCTTGTTTATTAAACCAGTCATAGTAATATATATTCACACAGCATACAGAAGAACTAGTCCACAGCATTTTTCCCTTTCTGTCTAATTAAAATGGAAAGTTTTAACTTTAACATAGTAAAATTATATACAACAGAAACAGTTATCAAGTAAGAATTACAGTTATAATGACTAGTCTCTTTGTATTTGGTGAAAGTAGAGAAAATACTCTATTGTCTATCTTATCTTGGTTAGTCTAAAGTTTTATCATTAATTTGCCTTCTATCTAACTAAGGAAAACTGTAAGTTTAACTACTTAGTCTTTAACTGCATTAAAGACCCTAGAAGAGTGAAATGTTACCTAATGACAAGGACACCAGGTTACCTGAAGAGTCACCCAAAGTTCCTTTATAATGTTGGGACATCCATCTCTGGCCTATAGGCTTAACATATCTGACGGACTTTTCAGTGAAGCAGGGAATTTTGTAAGACTGTCCTATCTTGTCTTGGCAAGGTTTGGCAGTCACCTTTCTTGCATCTTGATGGTCCACTTTGGATAATACATAGTAAGAAATTGAAGCAAGGGCACTTTCTTTTCTTTCATGTCTAAATTTTGCCATAAGGAAAACAAAGTCCATATGGAGGTTCTTCAATGTCCATCATCGACTCTGAAGTAGATTGGTGATGCCAGGCAGACATGTCTCACTGTCAGGAAAAGTCTTAGGTTATTATGCATATTAAATGTCATATGAAATGCTTGAAGACCATATCTAAATATATCTGCTTATCCTAACATGACTTTAAGTTTGACTATTATAGATGACTATTAACTTTTTAAAAATTATATATTACATTTTAAATGAACTATATAAACACAATAACCTAAACAAAGGTAAAAATATACTTACAGTATAACAAACTTTATACTTTTACCAATACTCCAAATTTATACCAATGTGAAATGTTTAGGGGGTTAAAGCAGACTCAATAATCAATAATCTACCATTTTATCGTATCATTTCTAAGCTCCCTTTTCTTGCAGAAAGAGATCTTTGAATCTAACTCCTTTGGTTAGTTGTTTTTTTTCTTTGTTTTTTTTTTTCATTCTTTTAAATTTTTACACTTCCTTCCCTCCTCCCAATCCCCTCCCGCTCCCCCACACCCCCTCCTCCCTCTCCGTCTCTGCTTGAGACAGGGCCAGAAATCCAGCCTTGTGGGAAGTCCAAGGCCCTCCTCCCACCACTACATCCAGGCCTAGGGAGCTGTGCATCCATATAGACTAAGGTCCCAAAAAGCCAGAACATGCCGTAAAAACAAGTCCCAGTGCCTTTATCAATGGCTTCTCAGTCAACCCCCATTGTCAGCCACAATCAAAGGGTCTGGTTTGATCACAAGCTCATTCAGACCCCGTCCAGCTGGATTTGGTGAGCTCCCATTAGAACAGGCACACTGCCTCAGTTGGTGGACCAACCTCTCACGGTCCTGACTTCCTTGCTCATCTTCTGCCTCCTTCTGCCTTTCAACTGGACCTTGCGGGCTCAGTCCATAGCTCTGATGAGGGTCTCTGTCTCTATCTCCATCCTCCACCAGACGAAGATTCTATAGTGATATTTGAGATAATCGTCAGCATGATAGTGAGGTAAGGACAGTTCAGGCACCCTCTCCTCTGCTGTCCAAGGACCTAACTGGGGACATACTGTGGACACCTGGGATCCCCTCTAGATCCAAGTCTCTTGCCAACCCTAAAATGGAACCGTTACTGTAGGTATCTTCCTCCCTGCTCCTATATCTGCCCTTCCTCCATCTCCACCCTCCCATTCCCCCAAGGTCTTGCTAGAACTTCCCTTCTTCGTTCTCTCTCGCTCTCCCCTTCCCCCAAACTCACCCCCACCCCTACCCCCACCCCCATGCTCACAGTTTTTACCCTGCAATCTTATTTGCTTCCAATTTCCAGGAGGATCAATACATGGTTTTCTTTGGGTTCACCTTGTTATTTGACTTCTCTGGGCTTGTGAACTATGGGCTTAATGACCTTGGTTTATGGCTAGAGCCCACTAATGAGTGAGTACATACCATATTCATCTTTTTGGGTCTGGGTTACCTTACTCAGTATAGTGTTTTCTATTTCCATCCATTTGCATGCAAAATTCAAGATGTCATTGTTTTTTACCGCTGAGTAGTACTCTTAATGTGTATATATTCCACACTTTCTTTATCCATTCTTCCACTGAGGGGCATCTAGGTTGTTTCCAGGTTCTGGCTATTACAAATAATGCTGCTATGAACATAGTTGAACAAATGCTTTTGTAGTATGATTGGGCATCTCTTGGGTATATTCTCAAGAGTGGTATTGCTGGATCTTGAGGTAGGTTGATTCCGAATTTCCTGAGAAACTGCCACACTGCTTTCCAAAGTGGTTGCACAAGTTTGCATTCCCACCAGCAATGAATAAGTGTACCCCTTACTCCACATCCTCTCCAGCAAAGGCTATCATTGGTGTTTTTTATTTTAGCCATTCTGACAGATGTAAGATGGTATCTCAAAATTGTTGTGATTTGCATTTCCCTGATCATTAAGGAAGTTGAACATGACCTTAAGTGTCTCTTGGCCATTTAGAATTCTCTGTTCAGTTCAGTGCCCCATTTTTTAATTGGGTTAATTAGAATTTTAAAGTCTAGTTTCTTTAGTTCTTTATATATTTTGGAGCAGACCTTTGTCTGATGAGGGGTTGGTGAAGATCTTCTCCCATTCAGGAAAATGCTTTTTTGTCTTAATGACAGTGTCTTTGCTTTACAAAAGCTTCTCAGTTTTAGGAGGTCCCATTTATTCACTATTGCCCTTATTGTCTGTGCTACTGGGGTTAAAGGTAGGAAGTGGTCTCCTGTGCCTACGTGTTGCAGTCTACTTCCCATTTTCTCTTCAATCAGGGTAAGTGTGGTCGAATTTATATTGAGGTCTTTAATGCATTTGGACTTGAGTTGTGTGCATGGTGATAGATATGGTCTGTTTTTTCCCCATGACCAATAATAACGTGTAACCAACACTGCTAAACAAAGTCAAGAATCCCTAATCCTTCTTTTGGGAATGTGGGCATTGTTTTCTCTAGACTGCTACTGTTGTCTATGGGCTCTGCCATCTTTGGGGGGACGCTGAGAAAATTCTAGGTTATGATAAAGTCCTGGAATGGAGTATTCTGTGAGACTGGATCATCTCATTTAGCAGCTTTGAAGTTCTGGATTTAAGATTTGAGGAGAATGTAACAGAAGCATTTTGAGATCACCCATTCATCTATTTTCATTGATATTTGATCTTTTTGCTGTGAAGATACATAAACTTATGAAGATAACATACGTATTTACATTAATACAAGTATACACAGTGTATTTTACACAAGTCAGCCAAAGATGATTTTCTTAATGTTTAAGCAGGTAAAATATACATCACATGTCTTATAGTTTATTTCTTTATGTTTGTAGCTAGGAATTTTCAGAGGGTCTCCCTCCATCAAACCTGATTTTTCTTAACTATGAATAAATTGACAGCTTTTTATTTTATATGGAAATATAAGCAGAATCACTGTACTAAAGTAATATATCTTTTGACTTTCATTTTGAGTAAGGACATTTTCAAAATATATAGGTTGGTTTAATCCAGCAGCTTTCATCATCAAAAGTCTCTTAGCAGATATTGCTCCTTCCTCAGCAGTCAAAAAATTTATGGAGAACACAATAATATACAATATCCAGACTCTGTGTATTCTTCATTTTTATGTAACTTTTTTCTTTTATATTGTTTTACTCCCCCTTTAAGGACTTTACTATTTAAAACTATATATTTTATTATTATTATTACAGATTTTCACCTCTCCTATTTTTTTAATCTATGACTATTTATACTCTTTTTTTCTCTCTCCAAAGCTTATGTATATTTTAAAACAGACTGTAAATCTTTTATAGGTTTGTTTTTGATTTTGTATTCTTTTGTCTGAATATGTCTTTACTGCATATTTCCTTCTTTTTCTGACCACATGAGTCTTTAATAAGTGGCATGGCTAGGACCAAAGTGGAAGATTTGGTGACTGATTCCACCCCACCTCTTGATTCCTTGAAGGTCTAGATGTATGATGAAGGTACTGGCAGGAGCCACATTTATTGCCTCATCTCTGGGGGAGCTTTTGGGTCCCTGTTGCCACCAAGTCGAGCACTGTCCACTGCTCATGAACCCATTTTAAATGTTTGTTAGCAGGGCTTTTAAAAAGAGCAATGTCTGTTTTTTTCCAATATTGCTGAGTCAGGAAGCTGCCTCTTAGAGGAACCTTGCCTCTGATTGAGGCTAGCAAACAGAGCCTACGAGAAAAGGCAGTTATCAAGATGCCACACTTGACTCCATTTTTGTGTGTTTAGAATGCTTTATTAAGCTTTTCCATGCTTTATGCGGATGTACATGGGGCTGAATTTGGCAACATTTTTAGGGGAAGTTTTCCTGTTTCTACTACCTGCTTCCAAATAACCAATACAGAGACTTAAGATTACTCATAAATGTATAGTCAAAAGCTCAGGCATCCATTCTTTATAGTGGGATAACTTGCTCAGGCTTGATGCAGGGGTGGGAGGACCTTGGTATTTCCTTAAGCTTTAATGACTTCCCATGGGAGGCCTTATGCTTTCTGACAGAGTGGATGGAGGGTAGAATGGGATGAGGTTGGGAAAGCAGGAGGCAGGGGAGAGAGCACTGTAGTTGGTATGTGAAATTAAAAGAGAAATAAAAAATAAAATAAATATATCCCCTAGTAATAATGAACTGTATTTTACTTGTGGATAAAAAATTAGCAGTATGAAATAGATGAGGAGTTGAGCTGTGATCAAGGGACCATTTCAATGTTTTATTTTTTCTATTCATTTATTTTTGTGTTAATGTATGCACGTGTGTGTGCTAATATCACACAGGACAGATGTAGTTAGAATATAATTGAAGAAGTCACTTCTTTCTTTCTCCTGTGTGGCATCTGAGGTTTGAACTTGGGTTATCAGGTTTGCTGATAGTGACCTCAATGCAGTGAGTCATGTCAATGGCCCAAGACCATTTTTTATGACTTTAGAGAAAGTGAAATACCTTTAGTGATACTCTTATTTTTCATTTCATATTCTGTATATTTTGGTTAATATACTTTGTTTTAATAATCATGGTCTTCATCACTGTAACCTTCATTTATAAATAACTGCCCATTATACTTTTTTGTTTTATAGTGATTTGACAGTAATAAAATTAGGACGTGCCACAGGAGGCTGTGCATTTCTCAGCTCAACAGGAATACAAGATTATGATTGTAATAAACGCCTTGGCTGTATATGTGAAAAAAGAGTGATAAAGTGCAGTCAAAGGAAAGGTAAAAATGGAATGTTGCCATCTGTGTTTGTTTCCTCTGATGATTTCAGACTAGTTAACACCTGAATGTTTTATTCACAGGTCTCAGTTGGCTGTGTAAAGCAAGTGAGGAGCTAGAAAGGGAAGATGACTTTCCAAACTCTGACTTAACAAAGCAGAAGCCATCTTCCTTCCAGATAAAAAGAGCAGCTTATGTCAACAGTACTGATGCTCTCTGATCCTAGGCCCTGAGGAATCACTCTTTGTTTGTTGAATGACACATAGAACCAAATACAGAACATTGATAAATGGCACACATATCTTATTATCTCTCGGTTAAATCATCTCTGTATCCGTGGCTTTGACATCACAATGAAGAAATAAAATGCAGTTGTGTGTTTCTGTTTTCTTGCTAGTTAGTTGATTACTGTTTGATATATTTTTTTTCCAGGTAGAAGAATTTATCTTTAAAAAACATTTATTTTCTGTAAATTATAATTTCAGACTTACATGATGAATAGTTTCAAACTGGTTTAATGAACCCATACCATAGTCCAAATGTTCTCTTTATCTGATCTGCTTGATGATAAGTAGAAACCCTATAGACATGATAATATTCGTTGAGGCCAGCTTGATATGATGTCTCAGATGTATATTCTTACAGGTACAACAGTTTGAAGAGAGTAAGCTACATAGTAAAGTTTTTGAATATTGTGGGCTATAGAGTAAGATTCTGTCTAATGAAGCCTAATAATTGTGATGATGATAATAATAATACTAAACTGTCCTTAAATATGTTCTAATGACAAATAAATTATTTTAAAACACCATTCTGAAGCAATAAATATTAGTATTGATAAAGTTATATGTTCTAATCTCTAATCCATGTTCTGTTGAACCAGCCCTGCATCTCTGGGATGAAGCCTACTTGATCATAATGGATAATTTTTCTAATGTGTTCTTGGATTCGGTTTACCAGTATTTTGTTGAGGATTTTTGCATCGATGTTCATGAGTGAGATTGGCCTATAATTCTCTTTCTAGGTTGAGTCTTTGTGCGGTTTTGGTATCAGAGTAACTGTAGCTTCATAAAAGGAATTTGGCAATGACTCTTCTGTTTCTATATTGTGAAATACATTAAGGAGTATAGGTATTAGGTCTTCTTGGAAGTTCTGGTAGAATTCCGCATTGAAACCATCTGGTCCTGGGCTTTTTTTGGTAGGGAGGTTTTGGATAACCGCTTCTAATTCTTCGCGACTAACAGGTCTATTTAGATTGTTCACCTGTTCCTGGTTTAACTTTGGTATATGGTATTTATCTAAAAAAGTGTCCATTTCTTTTAGATTTTCTAGTTTTGTGGCGTACAGGCTTTTGTAGTAAGATCTAATGATTCTCTGAATTTCCTCTGTGTCTGTGGTTATGTCCCCCTTTTCATTTCTGATCTTATTAATTTGCAAATTCTCTCTCTGCCGTTTGATTAGTTTGGATAGGGGTTAATCAATCTTGTTGATTTTCTCCAGGAACCAGCTTTTTGTTTCATTGATTCTTTGGATTGTTTTCTGTGTTTCTATTTTGTTGATTTCAGCCCTCAGTTTGATTATTTCCAGTCTTCTACTCCTCCTAGGTGAGTCTGCTTCTTTTTTTTTCCAGAGCTTTCAGGTGGGCTGTTAAGTCTCCAATGTGTGCTTTCTCTGTTTTCTTTAAGTGGGCACTTAGTGCTATGAACTTTCCTCTTAGGACTGCTTTCATTGTGTCCCATAAGTTTGAATATGTTGTTTCTTTATTTTCATTGAATTCCAGGAAGACTTTAATTTCTTTCTTTATTTCTTCCTTAATCCAGGTGTGGTTCAGTAGTTGACTGTTCAGTTTCCATGAATTTGTAGGCTTTCTGGGGGTAGCCTTGTTGTTGAATTCTAACTTTAATCCATGGTGATCTGATAAGACACAGGTGGTTACTAATATTTTTTGTAATTGTGGATGTTTGCTTTGTTACTGACTATGTGGTCAATTTTTGAGAAGGTTCCATGAGCTGCAGAGACGAAGGTATATTCTTTCCTATTTGGGTGGAATGTTCTATAGATGTCTGTTAAGTCCATTTGCTTCATTACCTCCATTAATTCTCTTATTTCTCTGTTGGGCTTCTGTCTGATTGACCTGTCCAATGGTGAGAGAGGAGTGTTGAAGTCTCCTACTATTAGTGTGTGCAGTTTGATGGCTGCCTTGAGTTTTAGCAATGTTTCTTTTATGTACGTGGGTGCTTTTATATTAGAGGCATAGATATTCAGGATTGAGACTTCATCCTGATGAACTGTTCCTGTTATGAGTATAAAATGCCCCTCTCCATCTCTTCTGATTGATTTAAGTTTGAAGTCAACTTTGTTAGAGATTAGTATGGCCACACCTGCTTGTTTCTTAGGTCCATTTGCTTGATAAGCCTTTTCCCAGCCCTTTACTCTGAGTAGGTGCCTGTCTTTGTGGTTGAGGTGTGTTTCTTGTAAATAGCAGAATGTTGGATCCTGTTTTCTTATCCAATCTCTTAGCCTGTGTTTTTTTATATGTGAGTTGAGTCCATTGACATTAAGTGATATTAATGACCAGTGGTTGTTAACTCCGGTCACTTTTTTAGTCGTAGAGTTTGTGTGTTTCCCTTCCTTGAGATGAGCTGGTGAAGGGTCTCTAGATGTTTGAGTTATTGTGGTCATTGTTGGACTCCTTGGTTGGTGCTTTTCCTTCTATTACTTTCTGTAAGGCTGGATTTGTGGCTACGTATTGTTTAAATTTGTTTTTATCCTGGAAAGTTTTATTTTCTCCATTTATAGTGAAAGAAAGCTTGGCTGGGTATAGTAGTCTGGGCTTGCATCCATAGTCTCTTAGTTTCTGCAATACATCTATCCAGGACCTTCTGGCTTTCATGGTTTCCATGGAGAAGTCAGGTGTAAGTCTGATAGGTTTACCTTTATAAGTAACTTGGCCTTTTTCCTTTGCGGCTCTTAATATTCTTTCTTTATTCTGAATGCTTTGTGTTTTGATTATTATATGGCGAGGGGATGTTTTTTTTTTTTTTGATCCAGCCTATTCGGTGTTCTGTATGCTTCTTGAACCTTCATAGGTATATCTTTCTTTAGGTTGGGAAAGTTTTCTTCTATAATTTTATTAAATATATTTTCTGGACCGTTGAGTTGCACTTCTTCTCCTTCTTCTACTCCTATTATTCTTAGGTTTGGTCTTTTTATTGTGTCCCAGATGTCCTGAATGTTTTGTGATGAGAGTTTGTTGGACTTGCTGTTTTCTTTGATCAGTGTGTTTATTTTCTCTATGGTATCTTCAGAATCTGAGATTCTTTCTTCTATCTCTTTTATTCTGTTGGTTATGCTTGTTTCTGTAGTCTCTGTTTGTTTACTTAAATTTTCCATGTCCAGCCGACCCTCTGTTTGTGTTTTCTTCTTTGCCTCCATTTCAGTTTTCAAGTCTTGAACTGTTTCCATTATCTGTTTGATTGTTTTTCCTTGTTTTTCTAGGGTATCATTCACTGATTTATTCAATTCTTCAAACCTTCTGTTATATTTCTCATCCATTTCTATAAGGGCATTCTTTACATGCTGTTTAAGGGCGTCCATCACTTTCATAAAGTCAATTTTTTGTACTTCTTCTTGATTAAGGTGTTCATGTCCTCCTGTTGTGAGGTCGCTGGGTTCTGGTGGTTTCATGTTGGTTTTCAGATTGTTGGGTGAATTCTTGCATTGGTGCCTGCCCATCTCTTCCTCTGAATGCTCCCCTATGGATCTTCTTTAACAGGATCAGGTCTTCTTGCCTACTGATATACCTTCCCAGTGATGGCTCTCCCCAGTGATAGCTCTCCTGGTGCCGAGATCAGGTCTCCATGCCCAATGATGGCTCTCCCCAATGTTGGCTCTCCTGGCGCCAAGATCAGGTCTCCGTGCCCAGTGCTGGCTCTCCTGTCGCTGAGATCAGGTCTCCGTGCTGGTTGGGTAGCTCGTAAACAAAGCGCCTACCTTGCTTGGTGCAGGCAGGCTATTGAAACAAAGGAACTCCTGCCCACCTGGGTGCCCTGAGGATTCAGACCCAGTGCCCAGACAGGCTGAGCTGGGTGATGTTATGTACCCAAAGAGCGCAGAGGGTCCGAAGCAGGGAGGGTTCTGGATGCAAGCTGGGTGGGATAGGAAGAAAGAGGCAGTATGCAGGGAGTAGAGGCCCTGCAGAGAGCCCAGGAAGGATAGGGGGTTGAGGAACTTCTGAGTTCCCTGTTCCGGGCTGATGCCGTGGGGTCATCAACTCACCCTGTGCTGGCTCTCCTGTTCCGAGATCAGGTCTCCAATTTCTTTCATAATAAATGTAAACAATGTCAGGACGTTGACCATTTGATTTCTTTTAAATATTCATTTCAAAGATAGACAGCAGTTTTTGAAAGATATGAATATTATGAAGCTAATATTATGGGCAAATTCAGTTAAAATAACCATGGGGCTAACTGGTAAAAACCACTTATTTTGTGGCTCTTATATAATGTCCATTTTGCAAATGGGCCCAGAAGTCAGTTAGTTTCTCTATTGTCATCCAACTGCTCATTTCAGGCAGTCTCACTTCTGGATTTCAAGGAGTAAGCCCTACGTTCCAGGCAAGTGTAGTTGGCATTCTATGAAAATAAATAAATGTCAGTCACTGGATATTATATACTAAAGGGTTAAACTTATTCAGGGAAAACTTGCTTCTCTGAGGCACCCTCTTACAGATTTTTAAAAAAGGGAGGAGATTGCAAAATCACAATTGTCTCTTAAGTATCAAGTCTCTTTGTAAAAGACCCTGTGTCCTGAGCCAGCCAGGAACAGAACTGAATTTCCTTGGAGACTCTTACTGGACTGTTTTGCTAACATTATAGGCAAACCATATATAACTTTTGAAGGTCTTACTTTCAAAAAAATACCTGTACTCAGTATCTCTCACTATCCAAGGGTCACAACAGAGTCTAGGATAATAAGTGTCAAGTAAGAGTCTACAGTACTAGTTCGTTTTCATCATCTGTCTTCAAAAGGGATAAGCTGCAGTCCTGGCAGATCTGTTTACATCCACTCCAGTTTTTATTGTCCATGATGAAATAACATTTTATGTCACAGCAGAACCAGTGTCCTTTAACATTTTTGTCTACAACAGAGAAGATGAATAGTTAAACCTCTTATTCTCTGGTATTCTGTTATTAGAGCAATGTATTTATTAAAGGTATGTATCTAAGTAAAATCTCACAGCTCTCAGAAATTGAGATTCTAGAAGGCTGAGAGACCCCATACATACTCATGCTCTATGTAGCAATGTTTATAATAGCAATACGGGGAAAACTTAAGCATTCATTATAGATGAATCAGAGAAGTCATAGTACATACACACAAAGGAATACTATATATCTTTTAAAGAAAAGTAAAATGGCCAGGCATGGTAGTTTGTGCCTATAAGCTTGGAAATCCATAGGCTGTGGGAGGGGAATCACCACCAATTTGAGGCCATCCTTGACTAAATAAGTAAATTCTAGGCTAACCTTGGCAATACCATGAGCCTAGACTATGGAATTAAAACATTTCACATATCTAATGTCCCCTATGAGACATCCTGAGCTAAGTTACCAACTGTTCAGTAATAGTTTCCCAAGAGACTCCTGTCTGCTGTTCAGTTAGTGTCAGGACACAGCATCTGCCATGAGCATATTAAATTACTAACGAGATAGCAGTGTTTTTGCATTATCCTCCCTTTCTCAGAAATCTACAAGAAATTCTGTAAGAGAAGCCTGGATGGATTCGAGGATTCAAAGTGAAACATTCCTGGCCCACAATCATACATGATTAGATTAATTAATTAAATTAACTAATTAGATTAATTAACCAATGAAACAACAGATAGATAAAAGATGCCACCTCGTCATTACAAATGGCGCCCAGGTGTGGATAACTGAATCCACAGAAAGCCTGCGAAAGCTTGGGAAACAATAGAGTAAAGCATGTTTTCTTGGTAGTACCCATTTCTCGGGTCTGTTCTGCTTGCTAGAGGCAAGCAAGCACTCTCAGATAAGAGAGGCTTCCTGACTCAGTTTTAGCTGTAAAACCTTGCAACTCTTTTAAGAGTTCCTGCCACGAAACACTTAAATGGTGTTGATGAAAATCTGAACGCATGCTTTTTGGTTTTCAGCTGTAGCAGAAAAGAAGCTGTGCTGCTTTAACATGCCAGCTTTCTAGGGCGTCCTGCCAGGGCAAACTCTGAATCTTTCAGGCAAGTGGTTTGTGTGGTTTTCAAGCACACTCCTGAAGCTTGCTTGCTGGCAAGGACCTTGAAACGCCATAGAGTTGTGACAATATAAATGGCTACAGCCAGTACCTCTGCCATGAGGCTGAAAAGCTAAGGAATGTGCTGGATCCAGTCATCAAAGCCAGGGCTTTAATCCTCTCCTTAGACTCACGTAGTTAGAAAAAAAGAGATATAAAGTAAAGAGAGATTCAAAAACAAAGAAAACCTCTAAATGATTTACAGTGTGTTAAAAATATATACAGGCTAAAGGTTAAAGTTCTTAAAGTTAGAGTACTTGGGTGTGGTAATACACACCTTTAATTCCAACACTTGGGAGGCAGAGGGAGATTGACCTCTGTGACTTCAAGGTGTGGTAGCACACATCTTTTGTCCCAATACCTGGGAGGCATAGACAGGAGGATATATGTGATTTCAAGGACAGCCTGGACTACAAAGTTATTCCAGGACAAAGATATACAGAGAAACTGTCTCAAAAAGTAAAAGTAAAAATAAAAAAAAAGAGGTTAAAATAAAGCTACACAAAGATGGAAAATACACAGAGAATCTTGATACTGTATGCTGTTATGCTCTCTTTGAATTGTTTAAATGCTGAGGAAGAAGCAACAGCTGCTAAAAGACATTTGTTTATATATGCTGCTGAACTCATCCAAGATAGATATTTTGAAAATACCTTGACTTCAAAATTTGGATCTAAGGCTATGATGCTTTGGAAAAGTTCTTCTTTTGTTTTCACATAGTATAAGACCCTGTGGATTGCTTCTATCTCAATATGGAATGATAGACCATGCCCTTTTGAAAGGTTGTTGTGAACACCTTCAAAAAATTACTTCACTCAACTGCTGACTGAGATGAACCTGGCACACAGGTTACACCATAAAGGACCTGAATAACAGACCCCCATACAGCAGGAAGCAGTTTGGAGAGAAGAAACTGTGCCCATATTCCCAAATATTGCTTATAAATCTTCTTTTACATTTAAAGGGGGATATGATATAGATATGAATAATTTGCATTGGTATGGATTGTAAGGTGAATTTTGTTATATGTATATGCATTTCTGATCTTGATTAAGGTATTGTGATTGTGTAGTTCATTTAAAAATGTAATGTATAATTAGGAAATATAGGTTATTAATGGATAATCATCGATAATAGTCAAGCTTGTAGTCATGTCAGTTATCGATTTTTTAGATGTGCATAGATATATTTCAGATAGGCATTCTTTATACCTTTCAAAGACTACAGAATATGGCATTTAATGTTTTAATAACTTAGGGCTTTTCATGACAATGAGACACATTTATCCTGGCAGCACTAGCTAATTCAAGAGGAAGATGGGCATTGAAGAGGCTCCTTATGGAGTTTCATAGCCATTTGGGCAAGAAACTGCTCTTGCTTGAAATGATTTATAAACTGGACACAAAGAACCCACAGAGAGGACTGCTGAACTTGCCTAAAGGTGAGATGGTCTTTTGGGGTTCCTGATTCATGAAAGAGTCTGTGAGACATTCTGCAGGACACAGCAGAAAGCGACTGAACTGTTTTTGAAATTTCCTGCTTCATGAAAAAGTCAGCTGAATACTGTGGACCTGCAAGCTGAAGATGGATGCCCCACCGGTACAAAAGAACTTTGGGTGACTGTCCAGACAGTGAGATGTCTCTGTCATTTCTAGAGTTTTGGAAGTTGCTCATTTGTTGTTTACTTAGGTAATATTATATCCTTCTGGAGTCTTTGATGGAGTTGAAGAATGGTTAGTTATAGTTATAGTTTTCCTTTGTTATGGTAAAGAATAAAATAGGTCTAAATATTGTAATTGTAATTCTTGTTTGATAAATGTTCTGTTATTTGTAATGTTGCTATGATGAAATTAAAGACTTCTTTTTTGTTTAAACAGAAAAAGGGGAAATGATGTAGGTCGGTCTTCTATCTATCTGTTGTTTCATTTGTTAATTAATAAAGAAAACTGCTTGGCCTGGTAGGTCAGAACACAGGTAGGTGGGCGAAGATAGAACAGAATGCTGGGAGGAAGAAGGCAATGAGACAGAGGCTATGGAGCCAGCCGCCAGGTCAGACATGCTGAATATTTCCCGGTAAGCCACCACTTCGTGGTGGTACACAGATTATTAGAAATGGGTTAATCAAGATGTGAGAGTTAGCCAAGAAGAGGCTGAATACAGTTTGTGTGTTGTTATTTCAGGTGTAAAGCTAGCCATGTGGGAAATGAGTGGGATGAAAAGCAGGCCTGCTCTCCTCGTTACTACAGAATGGACATGAACATATCACAATTGGCAGCTTCAGTGTAAAGTAGATGAAGTAGCTAAAAAATACTATGATACAATCACCTTATGTTTTAATTACTTCAATATTTTTGTACAAAAAGGTTACAAATAAATATTTAAGTAAAATAGAGAAAGAATACAGCTTGAAAATTTGAACTAAGAAACATGAAGTAACAATACAGCTATCATTAGAGCAGATGGAGTACCCACAGGGGAAGAGACAATCATATGCAGATTTGCAGCTTTGTTGGAGCCTAGCCCATCAATGGTTTTCTCTAAGGATGTGAGGACATCAAACAAAGCTAAAGCTGAAGTTCTAGAACTTCTAACTTCTGTGTACAGATTCCACTTTTTCACTTAACCATGTCCTTGATATAAGCGTGTGAAAGAAATCCATAAAACAACATAATTAATTTTGTACTGCTACTTTTTACAGGCTGTCTATGTAAGATTCATAATCACCCAAGCAGAAATCAGAATATCAGCAATACATATGTTATCACAGGGAACATTATTATGAGTAAGACAAGCAGCCCCAGAGTCATTGTAATGTCCAAGGCTTCAGCAGTCCAGGGGGAAAAAAACTTACCAATTCTGGGCCACCTGAAATGTTATCTGATGACATACAAAATAATGGACAAAGTATTATCTCTGTGGCATAATTAGTGTCTACTGGCATTACCTAGGAAAATGGTGTATGCAAATTACTCACTGTATGTCAGCCACAGTGCGATTGCCGTCATCAGAAGTAAGCAAAGAATCCCAAGAGCCACTGCAATGAGATGTAAGGAGATTGTAAGAGATATAACTCTAAAGAAATCAAAATTAGTAAGAGAATTATCCCCAGGACCATCCCATGGTTCACCACTAGCCATAACCTGGAGCTTCATATGACAAAGGGATGATAAACTCTAATGTTTTAAGCAAAATCCCAGAATACAAACTAACTCCTACACCTAATGTTCAGGGAACAGCTCAGAAGAGTGGACTAAAGATTGTTAAAAACAGAGACTCAAGATAGGGTAGCTGCATTCAGCAATCTCAAAAATAGCATAACCTAAGCAAGACATGCCTAGCTACAATACCAGAGAACATGCCAATAAGGACAGGGGAAATCTCCACATGATCCCAGGCAATTGGTTACAGGTGATAAAGAAAATAAATCTCTTCTAGGAATTAGCCCATAAGTGGATATCTCTTTCCCTGTCTATCATTTATGTTTTTCTCAGAAAATAAAATATTTATCCTTGTGACTTAAGGTCTTGGGTTCTAGGGTCTTGCATCTTATTATCACCACACTAACATAGCAGAAGTTTTCAGTTTAGACATTGAATGGGACAATATTTGAAGGACAAAAGAATGACAGTAATAACTTTGACTTCCCTTCTGTTCTGACTATTGATGCTGATGATTGGCATTGGAATATCTTGTTTAGAAAGAGATATGCTTTTAACACATACTTTTCTTTTTTGCTTTTGTTTTTTGTATTTGTTTGTTTTGTTTTATTTTTTCAAGACTGGGTTTCTCTATAGCTTTGGAGCCTGTCCTGGAACAAGCTCTTGTAGAGCAGGCTGGCATCAAATTCACAGAGATCTGCCTGCCTCTGCCTCCTGAGGTCTGGGACTAAAGATGTGTACCTCCACTGTCCAGCAATACTTTTCATTTCTTTAAGATTTAATTTCTTTAGAAAATTTGGTGTTTCTTCATAATGTAGTTCAATTCCAAAGGCCTTATATTTTAAATCATAATTTAATAAAATTAATTAAAAGCTGATGGTTTCTCAAATTTATAAAAATGTATTCAAGGCAGGCTAGTTGGCTCACAACAGTAATCCCATCATTTGGGAGCCTGAGCTGGGTTAATCACAGATTCTGGGCCACTTTTTACCACATAGCACAGTTAATATCGGTCTTGGCTACTTGAGATCCTGACTCAAAAAAAAAAAAAAAAAAAAAAAACCAAAAAACCAAAAAACACAAGACTAATAAATTATTGAGTTTTTTCAGTCTCAAATTTTACTTTTTTAATAAATGCTTCTAAGACTTCACTTCGAGCAGTGATCACCTATTATCAGTTGATAATCATCAGAGAGTTTGCAATGTCTGGTGTGTATAGTGCCTAGGAGGAAAGCACTCACCTTTGTGACAAACCTCTCTAGAACCGTGATTCTCATCCTGACTGGCTGGACTCTGTGACTCTGAAGAGGACTCAAAAACTCTTGAGTTTGAATATATCACGTACTGATTCCTCATTTTGGTCAGAAGCAAGAAGGCTTAAATTAAAATATTGTCTTGGGATGATGTCTAGGTAAAGAAAAAATTAAAATGTCCAAGTTTAAAACATTCCAGAATTTTAGGGTGGAAGATTATTAACTCTTTTAAAGAGCTGAATGCTGTAAAGAGTGTGGAAGGTGGCTGTCTTTCAAAACATATGATAATTAATAAACAAATTATTAAATCATCAGTATTTATAATTTATCTTGCCTCTTCCATGAAACAGTATTTGAAGGGGCAATGAATAAACAGGTAATATTAAAAATTTTTGGTGATCTCAATTCATTTCAAGTATATCTAACTCATTTTCATTGATGAAATTTCCTAAACTCATTTACAATTTCATGAATTCCCTAAAAATAAAATGGCTTCCTATTATAAAATTCTACAAAGTACAGAAGAAAGTATATAAACCACTTGAACTAATCACCAACTAATTAATTCTACTGATCACTCTATCACACACACACAACAAAAATCATAGCACAATGAAAGAAAATTCTTCTCTTGAAGCTAAATTCCAACAGACCTAATACAGTCCTAATATGATCAACTGTCTTTCTTATCTCTGTTACTGTCATGCCTTCCATTTGTAACTGAATGGTATTTCTATAGAATAAGTATGATCCTGTGTAGAAGTGTCTGAAGAAATCAAAATTGTTGTTACCTATAGCCCATCCAGGTGTTGATGAAGGTGGAGGAAACTGGGGATGTAGAACAAGTTATCCTTTCCTGTTGTGGTTTCCCTCAGAAGTTCCAAATGAAACACAGAAGAGAGTCCCTTCTGCAAGATACTTCAGCGCTTAAAGTTCTGCCCCTCCTCTAGACCAAAGTGAAAAGAGGAAATTGTAAGTTGAAAGCTGATACTGAAAGATCGGAATCATGAACTATGCATTTCTGCATATAAAATAATCCCATTTAATATGCAGCAGAATTAAATTTTAACCAGTATTTCTTGACTGAAAGGATAAAGGTAGATACATTTTGAGAAAACACTGTCAATATTTTCAGCTAAAGTATAATGTGATTAAAAGAAGCCATTGTTTACAAGAAATGACTGAAACATCTTTATATGAATATAAGGGTATATAGAATAAATGGGATGACTAAATTTTTCAGTTCTAAATTTTAGTAATTTTCAGGAATTTTGTCTTAGATTAATATTTATTAATATTTCAGAGGAAATAATACTGTTTATTTTTTTAATTTTGTCTATTGAAGTCAATGTATATTAGGAACGCCATAAGACAGTCCCGTTCCCTTTGTGATTTTCTTGGCAGTTACTGATCTACCCTTTAATCCATACATAATGTTTACAATGAAAGTTGATGTCTTTCCACATTGGTTTCGTTGCTGTCATTTCTATGAGGCTGGGCTGTTAAATCCAAGCTCTTGCACGTCTGCCACAAGAGATTAACTTTGAGCTACGTGTTCATCTTTTGAGGACTTGCTTATTTTTAGTTTGTTTGTTTGGTTGCTAGTTTGGGTTTTTGGTTGTGTTTTAGACAGGATCATGATGTACAACTAATAACTGCCTGAAACTCACCATGAAGCCCAGGCTGGATTCAAATACAATATTCTCCTGCATCATCATCCTCAGTTCTGTGTTACAGATATATATTACTGAAACAGTTTCCACTGTGTGTGTGTGTGCCTGTGTATGTGTGTCTGTGTCTCTCTCTGTGTGTGTCTCTCTTTGTGTGTGCGATGTGTATGATGACTGCAGTATGACATATAAACAAAAACTTACATGCAACAAGGCATGATAATACACTGCTGCAAGCCCTGGAATCACAGGCAGGAGAATAATCAGACGTGCAAGGACAGCTTGGTCTACTATGTATTGAGTTTCAGAACACCTAGAGCTATTAAGTGAGACCTTATCTGTAAAGCGCCTATCCTCTCTGACAGGAGGTGTCATAAAGCAAGCCGATCCATCTCATTCATTGTTCTACATATGTCAATCTGCAACTATCACCCTTCACTTTGTGTCGTGGGTCGGCAAATGTTAGGCCTCACCCCAAATGATGAGAACTGACAATGAGATTTCCAGCCTTAAAAAATCTGCACCCAAATAAGCCTCTTTTCATTGTAACTTTCTCAGGCTATTGCTCTGCTACAGTAACTGCGATGAACCAGCATACACAATGAGCTAGGTTCTTTATCCTATCATATCAAACTGGTAGTGGTAGTTAGTATTGTGGGCTTGACAAGATCAAGCAAAGATAAGACTTGGGTGCACCTGCCAGAGATTATCTATGCTAGATTTAGCTCTGAAAAAGACTATGAAGGACTATATTTGCTAGGTTAATCGAGGTGGGAAGATATATCCATTGTAGCTGGTGCCATTTTCCTACACTGGGATCCCAGACTGTATAAATGAAGAGAGCAGGCTGAGTTTGTATGCTCATTAATTGCTCTCTGTTTCTTGCTATGATGAAATTTGATCAGCTGCCTCAAGCTTCAGCTACAGTGACTTCTTTACCACGAAGGACTATAAACTTGAACTGTGAGTGAAAAATGAACCCTTCATTCCCTATGCTGGCTTATCTATGTTTTATCATAACAGAAAAAGAACCTGAGACACTGTGATGGCAGGTTGTTTTGCTTTGTTTTAGAATAGATACCATAAATAAAACTGAGGATCTGAGAAATTCACAGTAGTGAGAAAAACACCACTGACGACCTCACGTCTGAGGATTCACATCAAACTGTTCACAGAAAAATTAATGCTGTTGAGACATTTTTCTGATTTCCATCCTTGATGGGAGGCTGTGGTCCTCAGGAGGAATACGGAGCAAATGCAGAACAAACATGTAAGTGTTGTCTCCTCGCTCTCTGAAATTGTGATACATACTCAACGTCCTTTCCATCTTGTTTGTGACAGCAGAATGGACAACAGATATGGTGTCAGCAGTGTGCTTGACAAACAAGGAGAATAGTGTGAACAGAAACTGCATACATAGTGGAGACAGAATCATACAAATAACTGGAAAGGCAAATAAAGGAGCAGCTGTAAATTTTATGTTCTGTTTATTATGAAGCTCTGAGTTTCTTATAAAGTCTTCAAATGAAGATGATTATATTAAAGATCGAGTATTTGCACAACTACTTTATTGACACACTGCAGTTTTTTGAGCAAAGTAGAGAACAAAAAGTACATATGAAACTTAATCACAATCAGCTAATAAAACAGAAAGTTGAGAAATTTAAAAATTTTTCATTTTCTGTATTTCTTTCTTCTAAATTCACTTTTGTGTAAAAACACATACAGATAAACATAAATATATATCCACTATATGTATGTTTCTGGTTCCTTGCTACAAGAATCACTTTTATTTGAAAGCCACATTATGTGCCCACTCACTGTGGTGAGACTGCAACTAGGAAGCTGTGTACATCAGTACAATCACACCTTCTAACCTGTGGTCACACCCTCAGCCCTCAGCAGGCTTTATCGTTTCACCTCTGCAAACTGCTCTTCCTGCCCAAGCTGAGGAGGTTATATGGAATAGCTTAGAGTCCACGGAGAAGTTTAGTTTGAACCACTTTGCTGGGGAAACTGTCTTTTTTGGTTAGTTTCCAACCTGCTTTTGCTTCTCTTCAGAGGCTAAAGGTTGACAACACTAAGCTTCACACTTCTTAAAACAAACAAACAAAGAAAAAAAAACAATCAAAAAGAAAAAAACCCCTCTATTTTGAGATTTTTTTGTGCCCATAGTCACCTGATTGTCCTAGCATTTATAATTAGAGTTGTTCTAATACTCTGTTATTGTACCTACCCACACAATGCTTATGTATAGTGCTAGTGTGTCCTTCTGGTCCAGAAGCACTGAGAGCAAGGAAATTAGAAATACAATTTGGGAATTCAGTAAGAGTAATAAAGAGGCCCTTAAATGATTTCAAATGAATAACTAGGCTCTTTCATATTGAGGAATGAAATCCATCACTAAACTTTTCCCTCTTCAGTTCCAGTCTACTCACTATATCATAGGACAGAGAAGAGACTCTCCAACTCTGCTACATCCTCTGTGGAGTCTATAGGCTCTTCTCATCCTTCTCAAAGCATTCTTTCTTTTAAATTTAATTTTTTTTGTTGACACATGGTCTGATAAGAGTCGAGGATGGCCCAGAAATGCTTTGTAGCTGAGGCAGGCCTGGCCTCCTGATTCTCCTCCCTCCAATTTGTGAGTTCTTCAGTTACAGTATAAGCCACTTGATTCCAGCCCTCATATCATTCTTTCACTTTGTGTATTTTTTATTTTGTTCAGATGTTTTATACTGGCTAGTTATCCAGTAAGTCTAGGAATTCACCTATTTAAACAATCAAGGGGAACTGTGGTACAACTTGCACCTTAGCTCTTCAAAGTAACTCTCACACATATTAAGTGAAGACACAGGTTTCTAATAGTTCAATATGCAAATAATATTGTCTATTGTGCATATTCCTGATAAAAATGGTCATAGAGTGTACTGGACAGTTGGCTAAGCAGATCAGAGCACTGGCTGCTCTTCCCAAGGACCCAGTTTTGATTTCCTGAACCCACACAGGGCCTAAGAACTATCTGTATCCTCAGTTTCAGAATCTCTGACTTCATATCTAGCATCGAGGAGTAATAAGCTCATTATCTGGTACACAGACATACATGCAGGCAAAACAACCATACATATAAAAAAGTGGTTTTCAAAAACTGTTCACATATAGACCAGCTTGGTATTGCTTAAATACTTGCCTGTCCTCTTCACAGTACAAAGAGGCACAGAACATTGAAAGAAATAGAAGAGGACACCAGAAAATGGAAGGATCTCCCTTGCTCTTGGATTGGGAGGATCAACATAGTAAAAATGGCAATTCTACCAAAAGCAATCTATAGATTCAATGCAATCCCCATCAAAATCCCATCAAAATTCTTCACAGATCTGGAGAAGACAATAATCAATTTTATATGGAAAAACAAAAAACCCAGGATAGCCAAAACAATCTTATACAATAAAGGAACGTCTGGAGGCATTACCATCCCTGACTTCAAACTCTATTACAGAGCTACAGTATTGAAAACAGCTTGGTATTGGCATAAAAACAGAGAAGTCGACCAGTGGAATCGAATAGAAGACTCTGACTTTAACCAACAAACCTATGAGCACCTGATTTTCGATAAAGGAGCTAAAAATATACAATGGAAAAAACAGAGCATCTTCAACAAATTGTGCTGGAACTGGATGTCAATCTGTAGAAGAATGAAAATAGATCCATATCTATCACCATGCACAAAACTCAAGTCCAAGTGGATTAAAGACCTCAATATCAGTCCGAACACACTGAACCTGATAGAAGAGAAAGTGGGAAGTACTCTACAACACGTGGGCACAGGAGACCACTTCCTACGTATAACCCCAGCAGCACAGACAGTAAGTGCCTCATTGAATAAATGGGACCTCCTGAGACTGAGAAGCTTCTATAAAGCAAAGGACACTGTCGCTAAGACAGAAAGGCAACCCACTGACTGGGAGAAAATCATCACCAACCCCGCAACTGACAAAGAACATTGAGAGTTAAAAGAAAACTGAGTTAGTATGAGATTATAGGAGAGCCTGGTGAACACATCATTTTCTCCAGTCTTTCTTGCTGTTCTCTGTTGTTGCATTGGGTGCACAGGGGTAATACTCTCAAGACAATATGTAAGAAGATGTGGATATGAGCATAGTGAAGAAACTTTTTAAGAGATCTACTGAAAAACTGAACATAATTCCTGAAAATATTGAATAATTTACCAATGTGGAACCATAAAAGGTAAGTTTTAAAAAATAACATTAATTTTGGTTTTATAAACAGATAACTTCAAAATATTGAAAGACAAATTATCATTATAAAGTATCAATATGTGTAAGACATAAGTCAGAATACTCGGAGAAATAAAGACCTCACCCAATGTTGAATTGAAGACACACCATGAGTTCAAACATTTATTTCCTCTTTTGAGAATTCTTTGCTTAGACCTGTATCCCACTGTTAATTGTTCTGTTTTCCTTCTCTTTGAATATTCATTTATTTATTTTACTACCTAAACTCAGTTTCTCCTCTACCCCTCCCCCTTCCACTCCTTCATTTCTATTGAAAAATGGGCAGGCCTCCCATGGATATCAAGAAAACATGGCATATTAAGTTACCATAAACTCAATGTCTCCCCTTTTATTAAGACTGGGCAAATCAACCCAGTATGAAAAGTAGGGTCTCAAAAGCCAGTAAAATAAACAGACCTTTCTCCCATTGTTAGGAATTCCACAAGAAGACCAAACAATACAATATATATGCAGAGGTCTTAGATCAGTTCCATGCATGCTTTCTGATAGTTGGATTAGATTCGGTGAGCTCCAATAAATCCAATTTAGTTGATTCTGTTTTATTGTGATGTCCTTGATCCCTCTGGCTTCTATAATCCCTCCCTCCTCTATTCATCAGGATTCCCAGGATTAGCAGAAAGTTTGACTATAGGTCTCTGCATGTATTTCCACATGTTTGCTCTATGAAGCCTTTCTGGTAACAAGTGGCATAAGCACTAATTCCAGCACATTTAGACAAAATAGACTGTAGGTCAAAGATTATATGGCTGGGTTGATGCCCAATCCTTCCATTGCAAGTCTTGCCTGATCACAGGAGATCCCAGTTCAGGCTATGTTATGGGTAGGAGACTTAGCTGAGGTCATCCTTGTAGATTCCTGGGAGTTTTCATTGCACCAGCTTTCTACACAACCCTGAAAAGCCTGCAACCTTCCAGTTGCCTCTTTCAATACTTTCGTCCACTCCCACCTGATCCCTTATGGTTCCATCCCCACTTTCCCCCAGCCCACTCATGAAATCTCTTCTATTTCCCCTACCCAGGGAGAGCTGATCAATGAATGCCCCTGAGTCCTTCTTGTTACTTATTATCTCTGAGTCTGTGAATTGTGTCATAGTTATCCTTTACTTTTTAGCTAATATTCACTTTCAAGTGCGTACTAACAATGTTTGTCTGCCATAAGTTCCTGTCTTGAAGTTTTGCTCATCAGGTGCACAGTACCATTGTGTTCAAATCTACAGGAAATTTTGCTAACTCTCAGTGACTAGATCTTTGAAATCTGCCCCAGGAACAAATTCACACTGCTTCTTAGGGGTGACTGTGTTCTCTAGAGTTGGTTGGTATGAAAACCATAGAGGATTCTTGTCTACTTTTGGTTTTCTATCTTTACCATTTGATTTCTCCATTTTCCATATATTTCCATGTGGTTCCTTCATAGTGCCTCCTGCCATGTTGATAAGCAGAAAGGGCTCCAAGTTTTGTACCTCATACCTCCAGACTGTAAGCCTAATGCATCTCTTTTCTTGATAAATCATTCAGCCTTGGGTATTTGGAAACAGAAGTAATTAAAGTTGGTAAACTGCATTGATTGATTTGTTTCCCTTTTAACATCTTAAAAACTAAATTTATTTTTAGAATTTCCTAGGTATTTAGATTGCTTTTTGACTACATTCATCCTCACCCCTTTGTCTCCTTCCCATCCTCTGCCAACATTTTTTTATTTCTAAATGTCTTTTTCCAATACTGGTATCTTTTTGTTTAGTTTTGTGCTTCACTGATTTATTTGTTTCTTCTCTGGGGTCCCTATATCTGGCCTGCCTCTAGAAAAGTCAAAATCTTCTTCTAACGTTGTAGACCATGGTATGTAGCCCAGGGAAAGAGATGCAGTCTAAGGCTGTTGGGAAGGGTAAAAGAGTTTAGTGGGCAGTGCTTTACCTGGGGTCTTCTTGATACTCTAACCTCTGGAAAAGCACTAATGTGGGTATGGGCCCTAATGTGGAGCCCCAGGTAACATATGCATTTGGGGACTGCAGGGTTAATTTTAAGGAGTATTAGTGAATGGGGAGCAGTGTTCTACCTAGTTTATCTGGATTCCACCTGGCCCCTGATAAAGCCTAAGACTTCTTCAAAAGTAGTAGGCTGGTATATGGAGCCCAGGGCTGGCAGTGCAGTCTGGGGTTGTTAGGCAGGCATAAAGAGATTAAATTGGGAGGTGGCCTGTACATACATGGGATCGCTAGAACCAACCTGGACTTCAGTAAAGCTGCTGAGGCTGGGGTTCATAGATTTGTCCTCTGCTCAGGTAAAACTTAAGTCTTCTTCTGTAGTTGCAGGCCAAGATATGGGAGTACACACTTATATAGCCACTTTGGAAATCAGTACTACAGTTCCTCAGAAAACCTGGAATCAAGCTACCATAAGATCAAACTATACCACTTTCAAGCATTTATCCAAAGGATGTCCAATCATACCAGAAGGACTTTCTCAACTATGTTCATAGCAGCTTTGCTTGTAATAGCAAGAATGTCTAAATCATCTAGATGGCCCTCAATTAAGGAATGGATAAAGAAAATGTAGTACATATATACTATAAAGTATTTCTCAACTGTTAAAAGCAATGACATCAGAAAATCTGAAGACAAATGGGTGGAATTAGAAAAAGTCTTTCTGAGTGAGGTAACCCACACTGGAAAAAGATGAATATGGTATATGTTCTATCATAAGAAGAGATTAATTGTAAAATCAAGGATAAATGACCTTGAGAAACTACGTAACAAAGAGTCTCCTAAAGTGGACACCCAAATATACCTGAGAAAGGGAAATAGAAAAGGTATCATGACTCAAATGCAGACAGGTGTGTATGTGAACATAATAATTCAGATTCGGGGGCATAAAGATTGCAAGTACTGAAAAAGACTACTGGAAAGAGAGGCCATTTCATGGTCAGGCAAAAACCTGATGTGAGAGAAACTCTCAGGAATCTACAAAGATGACCTCAGCTAAGATTTTTAGGAATAAGGAATAAGTAGCCTGCACTGGCCATCTCCTTTGAGCATACCAGGCTTTAAAGGGAGGGAGTGGGTAAAACTCAGTCCCATAACCTTTGTCCTATAGCCTGCACCATGTCTTGGCTGTTCTGGGTTAAAAGTGGCCTAGAGATTGGGGTTTCTATTGTTGTCATGAAACACGATGACCAAAAGGAAAGTTGAAAGGACAATGTTTATTTGACTTACACTTCAGCATTGCTGTTCATCATCAAAGGAAGTCAGGACAAAACTGAAACCTGGCAGGAACCAGAACGCAGAAGCTGATTCACAGGCCATGGAGAGGTGCTGCTTACTGGAAGTTTCCCATGGCTTGTTCAGTCTGTTTTCTTATAGAACACAGGATCATCAGTCCAGGGGTCATACCACCTCTAAAGGACTGAGCCCTCTCTATTGGTCACTAATTAAGAGAAGGTTCTATACGCTTGTCTACAGCCAGATATTTTTGAGGTACATTCTCTCATGTGGTGCTCTCCTCTCGGATGAATCTAGCCTGTGTCAAAATAACATAAAACTAACCTGCACATTGGGTTGGAAAGATATGTACACGTTTATAAACTCATATTTCCAATGACTTACAGTTTGATGCTTAATTACACTCCAAGCTCAAATTTGATATTTTTAATGTCAGGGTCAAAAATGAAGGCATCATAAGTCTATAACCATTTTAGACATAAAGGACATTACAAGTGAAAACACAAATGATGGTGAATGTGAAGAAATATTAATACTGATATGACAGAGAAAACTGAGAATTTTTAATATGGAGTATGGAATAGATCATATGACTAGGTCAATACTTAATTTCTTGAGTTTTATCATTTTAGTATGATGTTATAATTGAGATATTTTAGAAAATATTTATGGACAGTTTAGTATTATTATTACCACCATCATTATTATTATGCTTCATGAGACAGAGTTTTTCTGTAGCCCATTATGGCCTGAAGCATATGATGTAGCCCAGACTGCATTCATACTCAAGTACTCATAAGATTATAAGTTTGTGCCATGACATCCATCTGGACTCAAAGAGTATTACTGTATCTAGGAGATTTCAACTCATCAACAAATGATCAGACAGATTGGGAAAGAGAGAGAGGAAAGAGAAGAGCAGAAGAAAGGAGAGAGATAGCAAAATTACAAACACTAAGCAACCAACTGAGAAATAGAACCCTGAAACTGCATCCTACTTCTTAATTGTGATGTCAAAGCAGTGGAATATTAAAATGGCTTATCATAGTGATGATGAGTTACTTGTGCTATTTATCTGGGTTCTGCATTTGTTTCTTTGTGACCTTCAGGAAACAAAGGAGTGATTCCTTAGGGCTTGGAACAAAGGACATTCGTTCTCCAGATGAAAGTTCTGTGTTTTAGTAGGAAGGAAGGTGAATTGTGTTGTGTAGGTTAGATTTAAGCAGAACATTCCTTTCTTTTCCAGCTCATTGCCATATTTGCTTGGCTGACTGAGTCCTGTAGTTAAAACTTTGAGTCATTAAGCAGTCACAAATCATCACAGGATATCAGCAAAGATGATAAAATATTCCAGTTTTTACTTTCCTTTCATACTGTACACTTAACCCAGAAATCTATCCATTCTCTTTTCACAGATGCACAGGTGTTTTGCAGCACAGCCACCTTCCTGTATTCCTCGAAAACTGAGTTGTGCACAGCCTCCATTTTCTTTTAATAATTTTAATTTCATCAAATCACTATAATGCAAAACATATAATGGACAGTTACTAAAATATGAATCTTTTATTGTTGTATTCAATGATATTAAAAACAATGTTTATTGACTAAAATATACAGAATATGGACTTAATTGTAAGTATTTTGCTAAAAGTTCTTTTGTTTTCTCTAAACTTATTTAGAAATGTCTTGGTCCATTGACATGGCTCAGTGCATGGAAACCATTGCTCCCAAATCTGACAACCTGAGTTCAAACCTTAGATACAACATAGTAGAAAAAGAAAATTGAATCCTTCAATTGCTTTTTAATACTGATGTGTTGTGGCTGTAGCACACAGTTGTATACATTCATATAAAGAAATAAATATAAAAAAGCAAGAATGGTCTCTTGATTACAAATCAACTCCTTATATATTCCACTCTGTTAACTTTTTATCTTCAAGTAAATATAATTTTAGCTATCACCAAAGATAATTTCACAGTACAGCTGATTTCCTATTATTCTTTTTGTAATAAAGACATTTTAAAAATAAAAAATAAAGTAAATGTGGAAAAGAGGACAAGGTCCTATGATTTTGGCAACACTGTGAGTTTTCAAAAGGCTAGGCTGATGAGAATCTGTGTCAAAGAAGGTAAAACAGTGAATAAAATTTATACTGTATAGGCTGAGATGCCAAAGGTATAAATCTTCAACAAAAGTTCACCATTTTTGAGTCCTTGATTCAAGTTGTTAAAAATAAAATATTTAGATTTACCACAGGAACATCAAAAGAAATAAATTATGCTAATTCATATTTGGGGCATAGACAGAACAGGTAAGATAAAGTATAAATGAGCACACACATTAGTTAATCATGAGGTATGATTATGGGTACAATCAGTTAAGTATGTGTATTGAATGACGACAAAGAGGAAAAGACTCAGAAGACAGTAACTATTCATAAGATACACATGGATCGTCTTGAGTTCTAAACTTTACTTCCATAGTAATGCCCACCGCAACCTCTACACAAGAAACACAAGTTCACAGCTGCTTACTAGGTCCATTAGAAGCAGGTGTCTAAACTACTGCATTTTCACACTGGAGAAAATGCCTGTGGTGGTGAAAGAAATCTCACCTCCAGGCTTTCAAACTGAATCCTCAAGTGTGGTCCTAGTACTCATATCAACTTCAGTGGAGAGTTCTGTAGTATAGTCATGGTCTACAAAGATGTTTTAACCTGAATGCAGGTATCCTCCCAGGCACTGATACTTCATACCAAATGTTTCTACTTGCCCATCTCTGACTCTGTATAGTGCTTTAGTCTATAAATATATTCAGTGACTCTGTGGCAAACTATAGTGTGAAACAGCACCAATTCTCGTGCTTGGGAGGTAGATGTAAAAGAATCGGGACTAGCAAGTATAAAATGATACTTAAAATATAAAAACCAAAACTAATAAAAGCAAAAATATTCTGTGTTCTTTGAATATATTATACCATCTTTTAAGAGTGTCTGTATCCTGGCCATCTCTGTGACAGCCTGCTTGAGAATGTACTTGAAGGAGAGAGGAATTTAATTTCCGTATATTTGTAAATTAGCTGTCCACTTTTGCAGGATCATGTTTAAATAGAAGTGAGCCAGACATGTCATATTCCCAGACAGTGAATGAAATATTCCTGAGTGTGAATATCATGCTTCAAATAGTTTTGTGTCTGTTGGCGGAGAAACTCAGTAAATACAACAAAGAAAATGACATCATGAGCAAAAGCCAGCAGAAATAGTACATTAAACCCATAGAACTTTAGACACTAGGATTACCAACTAACACATGTGAAATCGAAATGATTGATATCTGTCCAGAGAAAAGGACCATACAGGCAGAATCACACCTGTCCACAATCCCATCACCTGAGAGATGGAGACAAAAATATCAGGAGTCCAAGGCCAACATGGGAAAAATGAATCTCTATCTAAAGACAACAAAAGCAATATAAATTAAAATTATACCAAAGACAATTAAAACATAATTAGCTCCTCCTTTGCTTCTGGGACTGTTAACTTGTACAATCACTTAGGATATCAACATGGTTCTTTCTCAGAAAATGGATAATCGATCTACGTCAAAAGCTAGTTATGCTTCGCTTGGGCTTATACACAAAGCATAATCCTTCCTACCACAAAGGCTGCTCCATACTACCAAAAAGGGCATTTTCACTTACATTCATAGTGGCTTTTGTTTATAATAGTTGGAAATTGAAAATAGCATAGACATCCATCACAAAAAGAATGGATAGAGAAAATGTGGTAAATTTTCACAATGGAGTAGTATGGAGCTGTTAAAAACAAGGACATCAGTAAACTTTCCCCCAAATGGATGGAACTTGAAAAGATAATTCAGAGTGAGATAACCCAGATCCAGAAAGAAACATGGTATGTACTGACTTATAGGTGGATTTTAGCCATAAACGAAAGTATACCTATGCTTCAATACACAGATTCATGACGTTAAGTAACAAGGAGGGCTCATATTCAGGGGGCTTGCACAACAAATCGCACTGTGAATTGGAAATAGAATAGTCCTCATGGGTGGATTGTTGTAGGTGGGCATGGGAACAGGAACAATCAGGTTTGGGGAAGATGGCAGATGAGAGTCCTGGGAAAGACAACTGGAATGAGGGTCATTTGTGGTCTGAGTTAGAAACCTAGTTCAATGGAATCTCCCAGGAATCAGTGAGGGGGACTTCAGTGAGAATACCTAGCCATGGGGTATACAGAGTCTGAACAGGCTATTTCCTGTAACTAGGCAAGACATTTAGTGGAGGAGTTGAGACCTCATCCCAATCACATAACCTCTGATCAACAATTTGCACTGCCTATAAGAGATACTGGGGTAAAAATGATGCAGAAGAAATTAGAATGGACAGTCAATGATTGGTTGAGTGTGATATCCATGCCATGAGAGGGATCCTATCCCTAATACTCTGTGAGGCTGGACAGGCCAGAGACCTAGGTGAGAGCCTAAAATGACTCTCAAAAATGTCAGTGAAATGATTCCTATTGATATTCTGCTATACTCATGTATTGTTGCTAGTTCAGTTGTCACTGGGTGCAGCAATAGATGGAAATGTGAAGAGACACAGAGCGAAACCTTAGGAAAGCCTTGGGGTATCCTGTGGAAGAGGGGAAGAATGATTGTGAGCATCAGAGGCACCAAGGATACCATAAGAAAACCACAGAATCAACTAAACTGTGCTCATAGGGACTCACATAGACTGAACCCAAAAACAGTGAGCCTGCATGGGGGTGACGTAGGTCCTCTGCATATGTCCGACTGTTGTTTGGCTTGGTCTTCTTCTGTGTCTTCTAACAGTGAAAGCAGGGCTTTTCTCTGACTATGTTACCTGTCTTTGGGACCTGAATGCTGTGGGACAACGGTTTGTACCCTGTCACATGTATTTTAATAAAACACTTATTGGCCAGTAGCAAGGCAGGAAGTATGGGTGGGGTGATCAGGCAGAAAATAGAGGTGGTGCAATAAGAACAGGAGAATTCAGGGAAGAGGAAAAGAGGCAGTCTTCAGTCTTCATCCAGATACAGTGGAAGCAAGATGAGAGCAACTCACTGGTAAATGTACCAAGCCATGTGGCTAATATAGACAAGAATAAATGGTCAAATTAAGATATAAGAATAAGTTAATAAGAAATCTGAGCTTATAGGCCAACCAGTGTGTAATTAATTTAGTAGACCTCTGTGTATTTCTTTCAGACTTATTGGCTGCGGGACCAGGTGGGACAGAAATTTCTGTCAACAAATGGTGTCAATGTGGACAGCCATATCCACTTAAATCCTGACAGACTTTGGGAAGTAATTCTAGAAATAAAAGAACAGAGTTATGTATGGTTTCTTAGTAGCAGCATTTTCTCCAGTGGGCTTTGTATGCAGGAGGCAAGTGTGTCTCATTTTAGAAAGGCTTCCTGACAAAGCTTTACCTGCAAAAACATGCAGCCCTTTTAATTGTCTGCTGGCAATTCCTTGTGCCTCCTCCCTTCTTCTTACCAATGTCCTCTGTGCCTGTGAATCCTGCCTAGCTGTTGGCCACTCAGTTTTTTTTATTGAACCAGTAATAGCCACACATCTTCACAGTGTACAAAAAGAAGGACCCTTTCCTCATACTGGGTTGCCTTATCCAGCTTCAATTGGAAACAAGATGCCTACATGGGAGGAGGACTGCAGTTTTTAGAAGAGAAAGGAGGGGGAGTAGATTAGAGCATTTAAGAGAAATAGAAATGGAAGAAGGACTGAAAGGAGACGGGGGGTGGGGGGGGAAGACTGTAACTGGACTGGAAGAAAATAGTTAATTAATTAAAATTATTTATTTATTTTTTTTAATGAAAGGTTTCTCTGTGAAACTGCCCTGACTACTAATTTGTGGACAAGTTTGATCTTAAACTCACAGAAAAATGCTTGTGTCTGCCACCATGTGCTGGGATTAAAGGCATGCACTACCACCACGTGGCAAAAAAAATTTTAAAAGAGAAAAATAGGCAACCCTCAAAAATAAAACAGTATTTTCTTTCTTTTTTTTTTTTTGCTCTTTGGATAGTCACATTGTAAGAATTGGATAATAAACACTGTGTTTTTAAAATGCATACACATACATAAATACACATACATATAGATATATACATACATACATAGACACATATATACATATGTTTTCCAATGTTATTTGAGAACAAACACAGAATTCCTATGAGAGAAATTTCAATATTAGTGTTTCTACAACCATCAATAAGCATGAGGAATTGATATATGTGAAATGCAAATAGAGGGATGAATTCTGAGAATTAAAAGATCCAATAACAATATCACTGGGGGATAAAAAATGTGTATTAACTGAAGCTAAGGATCCATAAAAGGACGTACAGACCACCATTAGTTAATAAACTTGTGTTTGGACAACAAAATGCAGGATCTTTTTTACTTAGGTAGTTTGGGTTTTTTGTTTGTTTTTGTGTGTCTTTGTATGTGTATTTAAACATTTTTGTCTGATTGGGTTTTTTGTTTGATTTGATTGTCATTTTTGTTTTTGTATTTGGAGAACAAAGGAAAGAACTTGATTTTAGATGGACAGCGAGGTGAGAAGAATGTGGGATGTGTTAGGGGTTGGGAAAGGTGATCAAAATATAGTCAATTGAAAATGTAATTGAAAGTGAAAATATGACTGAAAAATGAATAACAAAAAAATTATTAAGAGAAAATCAAAGTATAAAGCAGGGGACACACCTAGGGGAATTACTGGTCAGGGACACCACAGAGGTCACCAAAACAACACAGCATTTTGCCATTGCCCTTGGTTAACCCCCTAGCAACATGGTAAGATCTGTAAGCTGAAGACAGCACACAATTTGTTTTCAGGACATAGAGAAATCAATTTCAAATCAATCAGGAAACTCGTTTACCTGGGCTAGTTTTTAAAGGATGACAAGGTGCTGCTGGAATAGAAAAGATATTAACGGTCTTACCCAGCACTGAACCCAGCATGCTACAATACTGGCCTGCTAGGCAAGATGTGCCCAGTGGTACCATTATTGTGGTATAACTGACTGCTTTCTTATTGGAGTTGAGATTTTTACTACATGAGGGATAATGTTTGGTATTGTAATTCAAATCAAAAACCCATGATTGTGGAGGTCAAGGGCCTTAATGTGGAACCTGCTACAATTATTTTGTTAAGTGGGCATGTATCTAACTGCTTTACACCTTGGTCAAAGAAGCTTCTTTTGCAGTAGGCAGTAATCTGCACAGAGCAAGGAAAGCAGTCAAAGTTCAGAAGAGAAGAAAAATGTGTTTAGCGTTACAGGGACATCAACTTCTTCCTGGGAACAACAGGGCAGAGGAAGTGGAAAACTATGAGAGCCAGTTGATGCTCTGTGCAATCCTGCTATTTGGATATGACAAGGCTTTCCCACTCACAAACTCACAGCAGCTGTGTTACCTAGGTGAGACTTGAACAAGATCAAACTGGCCAAAATTTCAGCATAGATGGGGAGGGATCCTCTATCTTTTAATGAGTGATTATTGTTAGGTGACAGCTGCTGGAAATGGTAGATAATTTCTTATTAAGGTTTTGGCCAGGTATCCTTGCTCCAGTGAATGGCCATTAAACATGTACCAGGGAAAAACTTTGGGTACAGTAAGAGGAAACTTGAGAGGGCAAATAGGGGATAGATGTGAGAATAATGTTTTATATATATATATATATATATATATGAGATTTTTAAGAAATATTATTTATAAAGAAAATCAACAAACAGTTATTGCCAGGTCAGAAATGAGCAAGCTCAGAGCTTATGGACTAAAGCACCTAGAAATGTAAAGTAGATATGTATACATATAAATATATATGTATATATTTCTTTATTTATAAATTAACAATTATATAAAATTACTACAGAAACAAGTCATGAATGTTTAAGATACTCACACTCATTGTATCTTCCATGAAGATCAAATCACTTCACATTATCTTAAACTTTGGATCTTTTTAGTTGTGCCCTGTGCATCTTACAACTCACAATCCTGAGCTTTGTTCAGTATTACATCACTGGCCAACAGCTCCTACACATTTCTATTTCCTGTCTATCACTTGCTCAGATACTGCCTTCTGCTTCTGTTCCTTACCCATGAGCTTCATAGAAAACGAGAAAAGTCATGCATAATGAGAGAAAAGTCTTTGCACACAATCCTACCAACTCTGGCACCAGTGTTAGAATTTAAGGGTTCAGGAAACTCACAGTTTAGATGTGCCATTGTCAATCCATCCCCATTCGCTTTTGCTTATTTCATAAGATAATCCAATCCAGAAAGTTTTTGCAGTAAACTGCTTCTTTAGAAACTTCTGTAAGGAAAATAAAAATTTATCTTACAATAAAATTTTTCTGTTTGATGAGAAAAGAACAGCTATAACAGGTTCCTGATATTCTTATGTCAGTTCTTTTCTGTCCTGCCCTTCAGTTCCTCCAACTTCATTTTTAAAGTGATTTCTCATGTTATGTCAGAACCAAACAGTTACATAAGTTATTTAAAATAAAGCGTCAAGTGTCTAGAGATACTACTTTCATGAAAAGATTTACATCTGTGATTCTCAGAGAAAGGCTCAGTGTGTAGCCAAGGCTGGCCTTGAACTCACATTTTCCCTGCTTCAATCACTAAATGCACATTGCATATCCAGCTCCTTAAGTAAGTTTGATGCTTCATGAAATTATACAAATTCATATTTCAGAAGACTGTGGAGGCATGTGAGAAGCATTCATCTTAAGTGAACCCCGGCTTCAAACCAAATTCATTAAGATGAAAAATACCATGAAAAGCTGTGCATTATCCTCCATGTTCTAGTGAGAAAGCCATGCTATTTTTCAGATCTAAAAGTGACAGAACTTGAGGAAGTGGGAGGTTGTGGAAGAAATTAATGTGTCTTGCATGTGACATAGTTGGCCATGATGGCTAATAAAACTATTGAATATATTTTAAGGTATGATTTTAAATTTATTTATATTTACCGTATAAAATGGAAAATTATACAATTACTTCACATAAAATTTATTTTATGCTGTAATTATTCAGCATGTATTACATTGGTGAAGTATTATTCCTCATATTCTAAATGAAAAAGATTTCAAGCGGACCATTCAATCATTTCTCTAGAAAAAGACCTTCTATGTATTTGAAGAGATTTCTTCCTTTGTTTGATTTTTGATTTTTTTTTTTATTTTTGAGACTGGTTTTCACTCTAGCTTTGTATCCTGTTCTGGAGCTAGCTCTTGTAAATAAGGTTGGTTTTGAACTCACAGAGATCTCTCTGCCTCTGCCTCCTGAGTTCTGGGATCTAAGGAATGAGCCACAATTGCCAGACTTTAAAAAAATTTCTATACTGAAAATGTAAATATCTAATGTCAGTATCTTGGCCACTTGTTTTCCCTTAATACTCATTTCTAAATATAGATAACATTTTGTGAAACATTAGAATATCATGAGGTAAGTATTATGGACAGATTCATTGAAAATCAGCATGGTTCTAACCAGAAAAATTATTTAATTCCATGGTTCTCATATAATCTACACTTTGCAGGTTGGCCCATCGGTCAGTTACATTCCCCACTGCCATCCAATTACTCATCTCAGGCAGTCTCACTTCTGGGTTCCAAAGAACAAAGTCAAGACAGTTGCCTTTCTGTGTGTAGCTGGCCCTCTATGGAAACACATAACTGTCAGTCACAGAACGTGCTATAATAAAATAACAACATCATCAGGGAGAACATGCTTCTCTGAGTGACTCTTGCAGATTCATGAGAAACATGGGAGTTTGCAAAGACTGCTGTCTCTTTAGTAGAGCCTCCACATAACAGACCCCGTGTCCTGACAACTAATCTAGAACCAGGAAGGGTATCCTGAGAGACCCTTAATGAAGTATTTGCTCTTATTAAAGGCAACTGTATCTAATCCTTGAAGGTCTCTCTTTCAATAAACCTGCCTGGGGTTAATATTTCATTATCCAAGATTTAGAAGCAGAGTCTAAGAGAATAAATGGGCATGTTGAGAGTCTACAGTACCAGTTCATCATCATCATCTATCTTCAAAAGGGATAAGCTGCAGTCCTGGCAGGTCTGTTTACATCCACTCCAGTGTTTATTGTCCATGATGAAATAATAACATTTTATACCACAGCAGAACAAGCGTGCTTCACCACATTTGCCTACAACAGAGAAAGAATTGTGAAAATCTTAATTTCAGGTGTTTTATTATTAGAACAATGTATTTATTACACATTTATAACTGAGTAAAATCTCACAGCTCTCAGAAATTGAGATTCTAGAATGCTGAGTGACCCCTCTACAGCTGTGCTCTATGCAGCACCGTTTATAATAGAAATACGAATATAATTTAAGTGTTCATTATAGATGAATCAATAGAAAAAATGTAGCATGTATACACAAAGGAATACTATCTATCCTTAAAAGGGAAGTAAATCTAGCGGGGCATGGCTTATGGCCATAAGCCCATCTCTACATAGGCTGAAGCAGGAAGTTCACCTCCAGTTTGAGGTCAGCCTTGGTTAAACAGTGAATTCCAGGCCAGCCTTGCCTATACAGTATAATCCAAGTGAGCTTTGGTTATACAATGAAACCATACCTAACACCTAGCACCTAATAACACCTATAAGTCTATCAGGTAACTCATGACTGCTGATCACTTAATGTCAGTGGCCCACATCTATTATGCATGTACAGCTGTGCTGTGGTCTATTTTAGATGCTTTTACCTTAATAGAAATAAGAGACATATAAGGAAGCTTTTGATGGCGATTTTATGTTCTCCTGTCTTCAATGGTACACTCACAGCCCAATATGTCAAATTTGAATACATTAAAACGTGTGGTTTCTTAGCTACATTTATTTTATTTTTTACTCAGGTGGTGAGGATACCCTCTCTCTATTAATAAACATTTATGTCCAACCCTTATTTTTCTGTGCAGAGTTAACATCACTGTGTAATCCATGCTCTCTTGGAATTTACTGGACACCAAGGCTGTCCTCAAATTTGCAATTGTCCTTCCTCTGTGTTCTAATCACAAGCATTGGAGAATTGTGCTACCACTTAGAGTTCATAGTTATTTTATTCTAATACAACAATGCAAAACATTTTTGATAAGTTTGGAATGCCTCAAGGATTATTTTTGAAGCTTTATTTACTTATTTATTTATATTTTAAATTTACCAGTTTTAAAGATATTATTAGTCTTTAATTAGTAAAGATTGCCAACTCCTGCTATCAAACAAGTGAGATCATATGCAAGAGTTCTTTGTGAACTCTAAAGTCTGAAAAACTACTTCATAATTAATGGTAAACTGTATCAATTATAGTTAACCAGTCATGATGCAAGGGAAGGTTCCTTGTAACATTAGATATTTTCATCTTTGTGTCACTGATAGACATACAGCAGTGAGAGCACTATGGTGAAGCTCTCATGTGCACTGTACGGAGGACACTCTGGTCACAAAGAGACCAACTTTCTGATACCAAAGCAGAAGGAAAACAAACATACAAACAATTACTTTTATTATTGTGTCCACATAAATGTTCTAAGTCCGTATCAGCCTAGGAATTTAGAAAACACTCTCTTACTTGGAACTCCCACATTCTTTTAACAACAAAAGGGGGACCTAGATTTGCTCTCAGAGGAAAACAAATTGAATTCTCAGCTGTGGTGGTTTTAGCTGCCTTTCCTGGGAGCAGTAAGAGACAGAACAGTCACTGAGTTCTAGAAACTTTGTTCCTAATTTAACCAGGGATTTCTGGGGTTCTGCCCCTACAGGATATATGGAAACACAACCATTAACATACGGATTACTAGGACTGTAACTTGACTTCAAGTCTTTTGGAGAAGAATCAGTACAGAACAATGCAATTCCTTATTCAAGATCTCCTCCTTACCTGTGTACTTTCCATAATCTAAAACAGCCTTAGTTTTCCCACAGCATCTTTTCTGTTCCTCCTGATTTTTGCAGCCTTCATACTCTGATGACTTATTTGTAAATATCTTATCTGAGATGCTGGTATTTTGTCCAGTGCTTTGATCAAGGTTGTTTTGACATTTCTTTAGCTCAAATTTATCTTGAAAAACTATATTAAAAAGATATAACTCAAAATGGTTATTAATACTAAATATTTAAATTTAAGATATAAGAAAAAGCCTCATGTTGTTAACATATACCATACTTCATTTGTTATTTAGGCATTTTAAAAAATAACATCTCAATTGACTCACTATAAAGATGGAATCATCAATTTCTATCAGAAACTTCAGTATAAAGTAAATGATAAAGCAGAATTAAGTTATGGTGGAAGCATATTTGCCTCCAATCCCTTCAATTTTTTGTCTGCATAAAACTTACAAATAAATATCTAACTAATGAACTCAGTCAACCTTTAACATACTGAAAATGAAAATTAAGAAACATAAAGATATGACACAATTCTCAAAGCACTAGACGGAAAATACAATATTTTGTGTGTAGTTATATTTTAGTACCACCTGGGAGTTATTTCCCCCAAGGATCTGAAGGAATCCAACAGGGCTGCAGTTTTAACATCTCTGTACACATCTAGTCTTTTTACATAATCATGTCTTAATATAGACTGAGCAAAATAGACTGAGCCATCATTAAACATCTTCTGGGAGGCAACCCAGACCTGGAAAGACAAACGTGGTGTGTAATATGCACTTATAAGTGAATATTAACTGTAAATACAGGACATCTATGCTATAGTCCACAGATACAGAGAGACTAGGTAACAAGGTAGGTTCATGGGGGGATGCCTGGATCTCTCTGGGAAGGGAGAAAAAGAAAAGATTTCATAAGTGGACTGAGGACTGATAGGGATAGAGGAAAAAGTTCTGAAAGAGAAGATTGATGAGGGTGGTTAGTTTCCTGGCTCAGGTAGAGACCTGGCACAAGGGAATTTCCTATTAATCTACATGGATGACCACAGCTAAGACTCTTGGCAGATATGTAGCCTGAAATAACTGAGTCCTGTGATCTGCTAAAACTGCCAGTGAAAAAATTGAGATGGCAACTCAACCACATAACCTTTGACTATAGTCAGTTCTGCCGATAAGACGGGCATGGATAAGGGTGGCCTAGAGATTGGGGTCATAACCAACCTATAACTGATCTACCCTAATACTCAAGCCATAAGAATAAGCCTACCCCTGACACTACTTGCTGGAGCACTAGGACCCCAGAGACCTAGGATAGAACCAGACAAGTAGAGAAAAAAAGTCAATGTAATGATGCTTAGTAATAGTCTACTAAACTCAGAATGATTCCTAATTCAATTGTCTTTAGAGAGGTTTCATCCAGTAACTGATGTAAGTAGAGACAGAGACCCTCAGCCAAACTTAATACCAAGCTCCTGCTGAAGAGAGGCAGGAACCAAAGGGACCAAGGACTTCAGAAGAGAAGTAACAAAATCAACTACCCTTGACTCATGAGAGCTCACAGTGCCTGAATAGACAATCAGGAAGCCTGCATAATAATTACTGGACACTTCTTATGTGGCATTTGTATAGCTTGGTCTTCTTGTGAAACACCGTACTGTTTCACAAGAAACAGTAACGGCTGTCTCTAACTCTTTTGTTGGCTTTTGGGACACTATCCCTCATGTTGGGTCACTTTCCAACCTTAATACAGTGGTAAGTGTTTCATCTTACTGCAACTTGATATGTCCATTTTTTGTTAATATTCATGGAAGCGGAATCTTTTTCTGAACAGGAAAGGAGTAGGCATACATGGGGGTTGGGGTCAGAAAAGAGTAGGGAGTGCCAGGGAGGAGAGGGGAGGGGAAATAGCAGACAGGAGGTAAATAAACAATTTTTTTAGAAGTTGAAAATTTCTGTGTGAAGAGCTGTGCATTAAATTCCATGCTCCAAAGAGGAAGCCATTCTTTAATTCAGACTTGGAATTGGCAGAACTTGATGAGGAGAGGTGATGTGGGATTCCCCTCTGTATGCTGTGAATTCCATTGGTAAATATGAAACTGATTTGACCTGATAGGGTAGATAAGAGGGGAAAACTAAACTGAATGCTGGGAAAAAGGAGGCAGATTCAAGAGAAGCCATGTATCCCAGGCAGAGACGGAAGCCAGTCAGAACTTTACCTGGTAAGCCACAGCCACATGTCAATACACAGATTACTAGATATGGGTTAAATTAATATGCAAGAGTTAGCCAATGGGAAGCTATACTTAATAGGGCATGCAGTGATTAAAATAATATAGTTTCTGTGTTGTTAATTTGGGGCTGAATAGCCAGAATACAAACAAGTGGACTCCTTTCAACACAGAGGAGAAGATATTTGGAAGTATTAAAATGTACGTTACATATGATATCCCAATAGAATGATGACTACTAAAATTACTAAATATATTTTGGCATATGGATTTGAATTTAACTATGTTTTCTGTAACCAATAGAAAAGTATATAATTACATAATATGGAAGTACATTTTATGCTGTAATTGTTCAAACATGTAAATAAATTTGTTTAAATTATGCATCATTCTCTAAATGATAAAGGTTTCAAGCTGATTCTGCAATCATTTTTCTATAAAAATACCTTCTATGTATCTTGATACATTTCTTTCATAATAAATGTAAACAGACAATGTCAGGACTTTGACCATTTGATTTCTTTTAAATAATCATTTCCAAAGATAGATACCATTTTTGAAAGATATGAATATTATGAAGCTAATATTATGGGCAGATTCAGTGAAAATCACCATGGGGCCCACTGGTAAAATCCACTTATTTTACGGTTTTTATATAATTTCCCCTTTGCAAATGGGCCCAGAAGTAAGTTTCTCTATTGTTATCCAACTGCTCATTTCAGGCAGTCTCATTTCTGGATTTCAAGGAGTAAGCCCAACGCTCCAGGCAAGTGTAGTTGGCACTCTGTGGAAATAAACAGATATCAGTCACTGGATATTCTATACTAAAGGATTAAAATTATTCAGGGAAAACTTGCTTCTCTGAGGCACCCTCTTACAGATTCTTAAAAAAGGGAGGAGATTGCAAAATCACAATTGTCTCTTAAGTGTCAAGTCTCTTTGTAAAAGACCCTGTGTCCTGACCCAGCCAGGAACAGGATTAATTTGCTTGGAGACTCTTACTGCATTGTTTTGCTCACATTATTGGTAAACCATATACAACCCTTGAAGGTCTTACTTTCAAAAAAATACCTGCACTCAGGATCTCACAATCCAAGGGTCACAACAGAGTCTAGGATAATAAGTGTCAAGTAAGAGTCTACAGTACTAGTTTATCTCATCATCTGTCTTCAAAAGGGATAAGCTGCAGTCCTGCAGGTCTGCTTAAATCCCCTCCAGTGTTACTGTCCATGATGAAATTACATTTTATGTCACAGCAGAACCAGTGTCCTTTAACATCTTTGTCTACAACAGAGAAGATGAATAGTTAAACCTCTTATTCTCTGGTATTCTGTTATTAGAATAATGTATTTATTAAAGGTATGTAACTAAATAAAATCTCACAGCTCTCAGAAATTGAGATTCTAGAAGGCTGAGAGACTCCATACATACTCATGCTCTATGTAGCAATATTTATAATAGCAATATGGGGAACAACTTAAGCATTCATTATAGATGAATCAGAGAAATCATAGCACATACACACAAAGGAATACTATATATCTTTTAAAGAAAAGTAAAATGGCCGGGCATGGTAGTTTGTGCCTATAAGCGTGGAAATCCATAATCTGAGGCAGGAGAATCACCACCAATTTGAGGCCATCCTTGAGTAATAAGAAAATTCTAGGCCAACCTTGGCTATACCATGAGCCTTGACTATGGAATTAAAACATTTCTCACATCTAATGCCCCAAAAAAGAAATCCTGACCTAAGTGACCAACAGTTCAGTAATTGTCTCCCAAGAGACTCCTGTCTGCTGTTCAGTTAGTATCAGGACACAGCATCTGCCGTGCGCATATTAAATTACTAAAGAGACACCAGTGTCTTTGCATTATCCTCCCTTTCTCAGAAGTCTACAAGAAATTCTGTCAGAGAAGCCTGGATGGTTTGAGGATGCAAAGTGAAATATTCCTGGGCCACAACCATACTTTATGATTCCACTGAGATGAGCTTCAGTGCCCAGGTTCAAGAAGCAGAAGCTTTGAAGATCCCAGGGGCTTGGGGAATGGGAAATGAACATTTGCTGCTCTGAGGCCATTACATGTAGAACACAGTGTTAGATCTGCACTAATGAACAGAGCCCACAGTAGTTCACAAGCAACTGTGCACTCAGAGTTGTGCTGAGATCTATTTTAAATGCTTTTTCCTTAAGACCAGTAAGAGACTCACAAGGAAGCTTTGGAAGGTGATGAACGTTTCTGGTGATTGTAGAGATGCCTTCCAGGGTACACCTATATCCCCAAGCATGTCAAGTTAAATACATTAAATTACTTGATGTTTGAATAGCAATAACAATTCAATATGATTGTTTTGTGAAGTGTTGGAGTTGGTCTTGCTCTATCAACAAACTTTGTCTCTGACCTTTGTTCTGTGGAGTTTTATCACTGTGTAGCTCAGGCTTTCTTGGAATTTGTTGGGCTGCCCAGACTGTCTGCAAATATAAAATCCTCCTCCCTTGGACTTCTAATCAAAAGCATTACAGAATGGTGCTATGATTGGGAGTGATAGTTATTTTATTTTAAAATCATAACTTAAAACATATTTTATTAGTTTGGAATGTTTCAAAGATTTTTTTGATGCTTTTTTTTCTTTCACATATTTTAATGCATCAGGTTAAAAATATTATTTGTCCTTGTACAATGAGAATCTGCACTCCTATTATGAATAGAGACCATATGCAAAAGCTCTTGGTAAACATTAAAACCTGAACGAATGTTAAAAATAATTGATAAGCAGTTAATTAAAGAAAACCAGTCATAATGCAAAGTAAGGAAGGTTTCTCACAACACATCACATTTTAGTTCTTCTCCTATTACTAATGGGATCCCTAGCAGAAGTACATGAGTGTGGACACCATTAAATAGTTCCCATGTGCTTGCAGGAAGTATGGCTCGGTAACAAACTGGCAACATATTTGATACCAACTAATGAGGAAACACACACACACTCTTCTATTTATTACTGTAATAATTCAAATACCTTATTCTATTTCATACTAAATATTTGGTAAATATAGTCCTACTGGAAAATTCCATGTTCTTCAAGAACAAAGTTGGAGACTTGGATTTGCTCATAAACGAAAGCATTAATTTTCAGGGGTGCTAACTTGTGAATCTATCTCCTGGAAGCAGTAGAAGAAAGAATAGCCACTGGGTTCTAGAAACTGTAAGATTGTCCTAATCCAAACAGTAATTTCCAAGATTTCAGGCCCCTGCATGAAATAAGGAAGCCCAACTATTAAGCCATAGATCATCAACCTCATAAGTTGCTAACTGGACTTCAAACTTCTGGAGAAAAAAATACAGAAAAATGCAGTTCCTTTTTCAAGATCCCCTCATTGCCTGTGTGCCCTATGCAATCCAAAACAAAAACAAAAAACAAACAAACAAAACTTATCTTTCTAAAGCATTTGTTTCATTCTCTGTTGAGGGACTCCAGTTCCTTCTGATGTTTGAGGTCACCACACTCTCTAGGTTTATTTCTCAGCAATTTTTCCTTAAGTATTTGTCCTTTTTCATGGTTTGATACATTAGATTAAGGTTGTTTAGAGTTTTTTGCAGTTCATGTTTTTCTTTGCTATACTGAAGAACTAAACTTAGTAGTAGGTATATTACAAAAAATGCTTATAATGAGTAAATATTGAAATTTAAGTTTAGAGAAAATCTTCAAGTTGACAGGAAATACATATCATTACATTAATTGCTATTTTGACACACAAAAAGCAACTCTTCATTTAACTCACTATAAGAATGAAAACATGAACTTATCACAATTGGCATCTTCAGTGTAAAGTAGATGAAATAGCTAAAAATATTATGATGCAAGCACCTTAGGTTCTGATTACTTCAATTTTGTAGCAAAAAACTTACAAATAAATATTTAAGTAAAATAGAGAAACAATACAGTTTGGAAATTTGAACTAAGAAACATGAAGTAACACCGCAGTTATCATTAGAGCAGATGGAGTACCCACAGGAAAAGAGAAAATCATATGAAGATTTGCAGCTTTGTTGGAGCTTAGCCCATCAATGGTTTCTCTAAGAATGTGAGGACGTCAAACAAAAGGTAAAGCTGAAGTTCAAGAACGTCTAACTTCTGTGTACAGATTCCATCTTTTCACTTAACTATATCCTCGATATAAAATTTTGAAAGAAATCCATAAAATAACATAATTTATTTCGTACTGCTACTTTTTACTGACTGTCTATGTAAGATTCATAATCACCCAAGAAGAAATCAGAATATCAGCAATACATATGTTATCACAGGGAATATTATTATGAGTAGGACAAGCAGCCCCAAAGTCATTGTAATGTCCAAGGTTTCGGGAGTCCAGGGGAAAAAAAATATACAAATTCTGGGCTACCTGGAATGTCACCTGATGACTGATAAAATAATGGACAAAGTATGATCTCTGTGGCATAATTAGTGTCTATTGGCATTACCTAGGAAAATGATGTATGCGAATTACTCACTGTATGTCAGCCACAGTGCAATTGCCGTCATCAGAAGTAAGCAAAGTATCCCAAGAGCCACTGCAATGAGATGTACGGAAATTGTAAGAGATATAATTCTAAAGACATCAAAATTGGTAAGAGAATCATCACCAGGACCATCCCATTGTTCACCACTAGCCATAACGTGGAGCTTCATGTGACAAAGGGATGATAAACTCTAATATTTTAAGCAAAATCCCAGAATACAAACTAACTCCTACACCTAATGTTCTGGGATCAGCTCAGTCAAGAGAACTAAAGATTGTAAAATACAGAGACTCATGATAGGGAAGCTGCATTCAGCAATCTCAAAAATAGCATAACTTAAGCAAGACTAGCCCAACCTGAACCACAGAGAACATGCCAATAAGGACAGGGGAAAGCTTTACATGATCCCAGCCAACTGATGACAGGTGATAGAGAAAATAAATCTCTTCTAAGATGAGCCCATAATTGGATATCTAATACCAAGCGGTCAGCACTAAAATACTGGCATGTGAACAGTAATAAATGGAATGTCAGATTGAATATATAAATACATGTAAACATATTACTAAAAATTAAAGGGAAAGGAAATAATAAAGACAATACATCAAAGTAGGAGCATTAGGAGGAACTGGAGGGTAACAGAGAAAGGGGAACGGGATATAATAACAATGAATAATGATGATCGATAAATTATGTTTTCTTGCATACACATGTCATAATGAAACCCTTTATTTTATATAATTAATAAATTTTAATGAGCTCTAAATAGTGTAAGTTTTAGATTTGTAGATGGCAGAAAACTATTCTGCTTATTTCCTATGTATAGGAGTTTATATAAGTTTTGCCAATTCAGCCTTGAACTCTCAGTCTTCCTGACTCAGTTTCTAGGTAGCTGGAATGACAGGCTTGAACTGCCTCTTCCAGGTGCACAGTTTGTTCATCTTACAAAGCACTGAAGGCATAAACACGATGCAGGTACAAAACTCCAAACTGTAATTAGCAGCCCACTAAAGAGATCACAACTCAACATGAAGAGGAAGGAAAGATCAATCTTGACAAACTTTGAGAACCTGGTAGTTAGTCTAAAGATTCTGAACTCTATAAAGTTCCATCTTAAAAAATTCTTAAAACTCAGCTCTTTTCCTTTCTATCAATTATGTTTTTCTCAGAAAATAAGATATCTACTCTTGTGACTTAAGGTTTTGGGTTTTAGGGTCCCGCATCTGATTATCACCACACTAACATAGCAGAAGTTTTCAGTTTAGACATTGAATGGGATAATATTTGAAGGACAAGGGAATGAGAGTAATGACTTTAGACTTCCCTTCTGACCTGACTGTTGATGCTGATGATTGGCAATGGAATATCTTGTTTAGAAAGAGATATGCTTTTAATACATACTTTTCTTTTCTTTTTTGTTTATTTTGTTTTGTTTTAATTTTTCACGACTGGATTTCTTTATAGCTTTGGAGCCTGTCCTGGAACAAGCTCTTGTAGACGAGGCTGGCATCAAATTCACAGAGATCTGTCTGCCTCTGCCTCCTGAGGTCTGGGACTGAAGGTGTGTACCTCCATTGTCCAGCTATACTTTTCATTTCTTTAAGGTTTTATTTCTTTAGAATATTTGGTTTTTCCTCAGAATGTAGTTCATTTCTAAAGGCCTTATATTTTAAATCATAATTTGATAAAATTAATTAAAAGCTGAAGTTTTCTCAAATTTATAAAAATAAATTCAAGGCAGGTTAGTTGGCTCACAACAGTAATCCCATCATTTGAGCGGCTGAGCTGGGATAATCAAGGATCCTGGGCCACTTTTTGCCACATAGCACAGTTAATATCCGTCTTGGCTACTTGAGACCCTGACCAAAAAAAAAAAAAATGACAAATAAATTATTGATTTTTTCAGTCTCAAATTTTACTTTTTTAATAAATGCTTCTAAATCTTCACTTCTTCCAGCAGTGATCACCTATTATCAGTCGATAATCATCAGACAGTTTGCAATGTCTGGTGTGTACAGTGCTTAGGAGGAGAGCACTCACCTTTCTGGCAACCCTCTCTGGGACCGTGAGTCTCATCCTGACTGGCTGGACTCTGTGACTCTGAAGAGGACTCAAAAACTCTTGAGTTTGAATATATCACGTGCTGATTCCTCATTTTGGGCAGAAGCAAGAAAGCTTAAATTAAAATATTGTCTTGGGATGATGTCTAGGTAAAGAAAAAATTAAAATGTTCAAGTTTAAAACATTCCAGAATTTTAGGGTGGAAAATTATTAACTCCTTTAAAGATCTGAATGTTTTAAAGAGTGTGGAACGTGGCTGGCTTTCAAAACAAATGATAATTAATGATCAAATTATTAAATCATAAGTACTTATGATTTATCTTGTCTCTTCCATTAAACAGTATTTGAAGGGACAATGAATAAACAGGTAATATTAAAAATTTTTGGTCATCTCAATTCATTTCAAGTATATCTAACACAATTTCATTGATGAAATTTTCTAAACTCAATTACAATTTCATGAATTCCCTAAAAATAAAATGTCTTCCTATTATAAAATTCTACAAAGTGCAGAAGAACGTATATAAACCACTTGAACTAATCACCAACTAATTAATTCTACTGATCACTCTATATCACACACACACAACAAAAATCAGCACAATAAAAGAAATTCTTCTCTTGAAGCTAAATTCCAACTTTCACAGGCAGACCTAATACAGTCCTAATATGATCTTTCCTATCTCAGTTACTGTCATGCTGGCCATTTTTAACTGAATGGTATTTCTATAGAATAGGTATGATCCTGTGTAGAGGTGTCTGAAGGAATCAAAATTGCTGTTACCTATAGCCCATCCAGGTGGTGATGAAGGTGGAGGAAACTGGGGATGTAGAACAAGTTGTCCTTTCCTGTTCTGGTTCCCCTCAGAAGCTCCAAATGAAACTCAGAAGAGAGTCCCTTCTGCAAGATACTTCAGCGCTTAAAGTTCTGCCCCTCCTCTCGACCAAAGTGAAAAGAGGAAATTGTAAGTTGAGAGCTGATACTGAAAGATCGGAATCATGAACTATGCATTCCTGTACATGACATGTGAATCACATTTGTAGCCAGTATTTCATGACTGAAAGGATAAAGAAAGATACATTTTGAGAAAACATTGTCAATATTTTCAGCTAAAATATAATGTGATTAAAAGAAGCCATTGTTTAGAAGAAATGACTGAAACAGCTCTGTATGAATATAAGGGTATATAGAATAAATGGGATGACTAAGTTCTCCAATTCCAAATTTTAATAATTTTCAGGAATTTTATCTTAGATTTATATCCACTAATATATAAGAGGAAATGTTGCAGTTTATTTTTTTTAATTTTGTCTATTGAAGTCAATGTATATTAGGAATGCCATAATACAGTCACATTCCCATTGTGATTTTCTTGGTGTTTACTGATCTACCCTTTAATCCACACATGTTTACAATGAAAGTTGATGTCTTTCCACATTAGGTGGTTTTATTGCTGTCATTTCTATGAGGCTGGGCTAATAAACTCAAGCTCTTTCACGTCCTCCAGAAGAGATGAACTGTGAGCAACGTCTTCATCTTTTGAGGACTCGCTTATTTGTTTGTTTGTTGGTTTGGTATTTTTGGTTCTATTTCAGACAGAAGCAAGTTGTATGCTAATAAGGGTCTGGAATTCACTATGCAGACCTGGCTATATTCAAATTCAATATTTTCCTGCATCATCCTACTCGGTTCTGCGTAACAGCTATACATTTCTAAGACAGTTGACACAATGAATGTGTGTGTGTGTGTGTGTGTGTGATGTGTATGATTACTGCAATATGACTTATATAAACAAAAGCTTACATACAACAAGGCATGATAATGCACTGCTGCAATCCAAGGACACAGGCAAGAGAATAAACAGAAGTGCAAGGACAGCTTGGTCTACTAGATATTGAGTTTCAGAACACCTAGAGCTATTAAGTGAGACCTTATCTGTAAAACACCAAACCTCTCTGACAGCAGGTGTCACGATGTAAGCCCATGTATCCCATTCATTGTTCTACACATGCGAATCTGCTATTATCACCCTTCACTTTGTGTCATGAATCGGCAAATGTTAGGCCTCACCCCAAATGAAGACAACTGACAATGAGATTTCCAACCTTAAAAAATCTGCACTCAAATAAACCTCTTTTCATTGTAACTTACTGAGTCTATTGCTCTGCTACAGCAACTGTGATGAACCAGCATACACAATGAGCTAGGTTCTTTATCCTATCATCTCAAACTGGTAGTGGTAGTTAGTATTGTGGACTTGACAAGATCAAGCAGAGAAAAGACTTGGACACAACTATCAGAGATTCTCTAGGCTAGATTTAGCTCTGAAGAAGACTATGAAGGATTATATTTGCTAGGTTAACTGAGGTGGGAAGATCCATCCATTCTACCTGGTGCTATTTTCCTACATTGGGATTCCAGACTGTATAAATGAAGAGAGCAAAGTGAGTAAATCACTCATTAATTTCTCTCTGTTTCTTGCTATGATGAAATGCAATCATCTGCCTCAAGCTCCAGCTACATATACCTCTTTACCACAAAGGACTATAAACTTGAACTGTGAGTGTAAATGAACCAGTCATCCCCTATGCTGGCTTGTCTATGTTTTATCATAACAGAAAAGGAACCTACTGTGATGGCTGGTTGTTTTGTATAAGTAAAACTGAGGATCTGAGAAATTCACAGTAGTGAGAAAAACACCACTGACGACCTCAGGTCTGAGGATTCACATAAAACTGTTTACAGAAAGGTTTATGCTGGTGAGACATTTTTCTGATTTCCATCCTTGATGGGAGGCTGTGGTACTCAGGAGGAGTACGGAGCAAATGTAGAGCACAAGAACATGTATGAGGGTTGTTTGTCTCTTTGTTCTCTGAAACTGTGATACATGCTCAACATCCTTTCCATCCTGTCTGTGACAGCAGAATGGACAACAGATATGGTGTCAGCAGTGTGTTTGATGAACATGGACAATGGTATGAACAGAAACTGTGTACATAGTGGAGACAGCATCATACAAATAACTTCAATGGCAAGTAAAGATACAGCTGCAAATTTTATCTTCTGTTTATTATGAAGCTCTGAGTTTCTTATAAAGTCTTCAAATGAAGATGATTACATTAAAGTTTGAGTCTTTGCACAGGTAATTTAGTGACACACTGCAGTTCTTTGAGCAAAGTAGAGAACAAAAAGGACGTATGAAATTTAGTCATAATCAGCTAATAAAACAGAAAGTTGAGAAATTTAAAAATGTTTTTCATTTTCTTTGTTTTCTTTAACTTCACTTTTGTGCAAAAGCACATACAGATAAACATAAATATATATTTCACTATATATCTATGTTTCTGGATCCTTGCTGCTAGAAACACTTTGATTTGGAAAGCCGCATCATGTGCCCACTCACTTCTGATGAGACTGCAACTAGGAAGCTGTGCACATCAGTTCAGACACACCTTCTAAGCTCTGGTCGCACCCTCAGGCCTCAGCAGGCTTTATTGTTTCATCTCTACAAACTGCTCTTCCTGCTCAAGCTGAGGAGGTTATATGTCATAGCTAACAGTCCACTGACAAGTTTGGTTTGAAACACTTCACTGGGGAAACTGTTTTTCTTGGTTAGTTTTCCACCTGATGTTACTTCTCTTCAGAGGCTAAAGGTTGACAACACTAAACTTCACACTTCTTAAAGCAAGAAAAATGAAAAGAAAAAAAAACCCTATTTTGAGATTTCCTGTGCCCATAGTCACCTGATGTGTCCTAGCATTTATAATCAGAGCTGTTCTTATACTCTGTGTTATTGTGCCTACCCAAACACTGTTTACCTATAGTGCTAGTGTGTCTTGCTGGTCCTGAAGCACCAAGAGCAAGGAAATGAGAAAGACATTTTGGGAACTCAGTAAGAGTAATAAAGGGGCCCCTGAATGGTTTCAAATGAATAACTAGGCTCTTCCATATTGGGGAATGAAATTTGTAACTAAGTTTTCTGCCTCTTCAGTTCCAGTCCACTCACAGTATCATAGGACAGAGTAGAGACTCTCCAACTCTACTACATCCTCTGTGGAGTCTGCAGGCTCAGATCATCCTTCTCAAAGCCTTCTTTCTTTTACATTTAATTTTTTTCTGACACATGTCCTGATGTAGTTCATTATGGCCTAGAACTGACTTGTAGGTGACACAGGCCTGGCCTCCTGATTCTCCTCCCTACAATTTGTGAATTCTTTGTTTTCAGTATAAGCCACTTGGTTCCAGCCCTCACACCATTCTTTCACTTTGTGTATTTTATATTATGATGAGATGTTTTATTCTGGCTAGTTATCCAGTAAGCCTAGGAATTCATCTATTTAAACAATCAAAGGAATCTTTGGTGCAACTTGCACCTTAGCTCTTCAAAGCAACTCTCACACATTTTAAGTGAAGACACAGGTTTCTTTTCTTTTTTTTTAATTTTTTTATTGAGAAAAAGAAAAAAAAAGTTTCTGCCTCCTCCCAGCCTCCCATTTTTCCCCCCCTCCTCCCACCCTTCTCCCCCTCCCCCACTCCTCTCCCCCTCCCTCTCCAGTCCAAAGAGCAGTCAGGGTTCCCTGCCCTGTGGAAGTCCAAGGTCCTCCCCCCTCCGTCCATGTCTAGGAAGGTGAACATCCAAACTGGCTAGGCTCCCACAAAGCCAGAACTTGAAGTAGGATCAAAACCCAGGGCCATTGTCCTTGGCTTCTCATCAGCCCTCATTGTTCGCCATGTTCAGAGAGTCCTGTTTTATCCCATGCTTTTTCAGTCACAGTCCAGCTGGCCTTGGTGAGCTCCCAATAGATCAGCCCCACTGTCTCAGTGGTTGGGTGCACCCCTCGTGGTCCTGACTTCCTTGCTCATGTTCTCCCTCCTTCCGCTCCTCATTGGGAACTTGGGAGCTCAGTCCGGTGCTCCAGTGTGGGTCTCTGTCACTATCTCCATCCATCACCAGATGAAGGTTCTATGGTGATATGCAAGATATTTGTCAGCATTGCTATAGGATAGGGTCATTTCAGGTTCCCTATCCTCAGCTGCCCAAGGAACTAACTGGGGACAATGGAAGAATGGATGAAGAAAGTGTGGAATATATACACATTAGAGTACTACGCTGCGGTAAAAAACAATGACTTCTCGAATTTTGCATGCAAATGGATGGAAATAGAAAACACTATCCTGAGTGAGGTAACCCAGACCCAAAAAGATGAACATGGGATGTACTCACTCATAATTGGTTTCTAGCCATAAATAAAGATCACAGAGTCTATAATTGGTGAACCTAAAGAAGCTAAATAAGAAGGTGAACCCAAGGAAAAACATATAATTATCCTCTTGGCTATGGGAAGTAGACAAAATTGCCGGGGAGAAAATTTGGGATCTTGGGGGTGGGGTGGGATGGGGGTAACGGGGGATGGGGAGAGAAAAGTGAGAAGGGGAGGATGAGGGAAACTTGGGGAAACAGGATGATTGGGATAAAGGAAGGTTGGATAGGGGAGCATGGAAGCACAATTCTTAGTTAAGGGAGCCACCTTAGGGTTGGCAAGAGACTTGAACCTAGAGTGGCTCCCAGGAGCCCAAGACACAGGTTTCTAATAGTTCAATATGCAAATAATATTGTCTATTCTTCATATTCCTGATAAAAAAATGTTCACATAGTAGACTGAATACTTGGCTAAGCAGGTAAGAGCACTGGCTGCTCTGCCCAAGGACCCAATTTTGATTCCCTGAACCCACACAGGGCTTAAGAACTATCTGTATGCTCAGTTTCAGGGTCTTTGACTTCATCTCTAGGATTGAGGAGTAATAAGCTCATTATCTGTTACACAGACATACATGCAGGCAAAACAATTATACCTATAAAAAACTTTTTTTTAAAAAAAAAAACTGTTCACATACAAACCAGCTTGGCATTGCTTAAATACTTGCCTGTCCTCTTCACAGTACAAAGAGGCACAGAACCTGGAGAGTTAAAAGAAAACTGAGTTAATAAGAGATTATAGAAGAGTCTGTTGAATGCACCATTTTCTCCAGTCTTTCTTGCTTTTCTCTGTTGTTCCATTGGCTGCACAGTGGTAATATTCTCAACAATACAGTGAGAAGATGTGGTTATGAGCATAGTAAAGAAAATTCCTAATGTATCCAGTGAAAAACAAAACAAAAATCCTGAAAATATTTAATAATTTACCAAGGTTGAACCATAAAAGGAAGGCTTTAAAAAACATTAATTTTAGTTTTATAAATTAACAGATAAATTCAAAACACTGAAAGACAAATTATCATTAAAAAGTATCAATATGTGTAGGACATAATTCAGAGTAGTGTGATGTGTGGGTGTCTTCTTTCTATCTGTTGCTTTCATTGGTTAATTAATAAAGAGAACTACTTGGCCTGATAGGGCAGAATTTAGATAGGTGGAGTAGACTGAACAGAATGCTGGGAAGAAGGGAAGTGAGCTAGACACAATGGAGCCAGCCACCAGGTCAGACATGCTGAATCTTTCCTGGTAAGCCACCACCTCGTGGTGCTACACAGATTATTAGTAATGGATTAATCAAGATGTGAGAGTTAGCCAGTAATAGGCTGGAGCTAATGGTCCAAGCAGTGTTTAAATGAATACAGGTTGTGTGTTGTTATTTCGGGTATAAAGCTAGCTGTGCAGGAGCTGGGTGGAACAAAAAGCAGGCCTGCTTGTCTCCTCACTCCAATGGCACTCAGACATGGATAACTGAATCCACAAAAAGCTTGAGAAAACTTGAGAAAGAATAGTGTAAAGCATGTTTTCTTTGCAGCAGTAATTTTTTGGGTCTGCTCTCTTTGCTAGAGGCAAGCAAGGGCTCTCAACTAAGAGAGGATTCCTGACTCAGCTTTAGTTGCAAAACCCTGCAGCTCATTAAGAGGTCCTGCCATGAAACACTTAAACTATGTTGATGGAAAGCTGAATGCATGCTTCTCGGTTTTCATCCATAGCAGGAACTGTGCCGTTTTATAATGCTGGCTTTCTGGGATGTTGTGCCTGGGCAAACTCTGACTCTTTCAGACAGGCAGTCTGGCTGAGTATGGTCAGTGAGCAGAATGCGGCAGCTTGCTTGCTGTCAGGGACCTTGAAATGCCATAGAGTTGTGGCAATAAAAATGGCTAGAGCCGGTACCACAGCCATGAGGCTGGAAAGCTAAGGAATGGGCTTGATCCAGTCGTCAAAGCCATGGCTTTAATCCTCTTCTTAAAGACTCGTGTTGTCAGAAAAAGAGAGATATAGAGTAAAGAAAGATTCAAAGTCTAAGAAAACCACTGAATAATTTACAGTGTGTTAAAAACACAAAATATACACAGAGGTCTTATATTAGTTCCATGCATGCTTCCTGATAGTTGGATTAGATTCTGTGAGCTCCTATAAATCCAGTTAGGTTGATTCTGTTTTATTGTGATGTCCTTGGTCCCTCTGGCTTCTATAATCCCTCCCTCCTCTATTCATCAGGATTCCCAGGATTAGCAGAAAGTTTGACTAAAGGTCTCTGCATCTATTTCCACAAGTTTACTGGATGAAGCCTTTCTGGTAACAACAAGTGGCATAAGCACCAATTCCAGCACATCTAATAGACAGAATAGACTGTAGGTCAAAGATTGTATGGTTGGGTTGATGCCCAATCCTTCCATTGCAAGTCTTGCCTGATCACAGGAGATCCCAGTTCAGGCTATGTTACTGGTAGGAGACTTAGCTGAGGTCATCCTTGTAGATTCCTGGGAGTTCTCATTGCAGCAGCCTTCTACACAACCCTGAAGAGCCTGCAACCTTCCAGTTGGCTCTTCCAATACTTTCGTCCACTCTTACCTGATCCCTTATGGATCCATCACCACCTGCGCCTAGTCCACCAACAAAATCTCTTCTATTTCCCCTACCCAGGGAGAGCTGATCAATGCCCTTGAGTCCTTCTTGTTACTTATCATCTCTGAGTCTGTGGATTTAACCATTGGCCTATAGCCTGCACCATGTCTTGGCTGTTCTGGGTTAAGGGTGGCCTAGAGATTGGGGTTTGTATTGTTGTAATGAAACACGATGACCAAAAAGAAATTTGAAAGGACAATATTTATTTGACTTACACTTCAGCATTGCTGCTCATCATCAAAGGAAGTCAGGACAAAACTGAAACCTGGCAGGAACCAGAAGGCAGAAGCTGATGCACAGGCCATGGAGAAGAGGTGCTACTTACTGGAAGTTTCCCATGGTTGTTCAGCCTGCTTTCTTATAGAACACAGGATCATCAGTCCAGGGGTAATACCACCTCTGAAGGACTGAGCCCTCTCTATTTGTTACTAATTAAGAGAAGGTTCTATAGGCTTGTATAAAGCCAGATCTTTTTGAGGTACATTCTCTCATGAGGTGCTCGCCTCTCAGATGAGTCTAGCTTGTGTCAAAATAACACAAAACTAACCTGCACCATGGGTTGGAAAGATATGTACATGTTTATAAACTCATATTTCCAATGACTTACAGTTTTGATGTTTAATTACACTCCAAGCTCAAATTTGATATTTTTAATGTCAGGGTCAAAAAATGAAGGCATCATAAGTGTATAACCATTTTAGACATAAAGGACATTACAAGTGAGAACACAAACGATAGTGAATGTGAAGAAATATTAATACTGATACAACCGCGAAAACTGAGAATATTTAATATGGAGTATGGAATAGATCATATGACTAGGTCAATACTTAATTTCTTGAGTTTCATCATTTTAGTATGATGTTATAATTGAGATATTTTAGAAAATATTTATGGACAGTTTAGTATTATTATTACCACCATCATTATTATTATGCTTCATGAGACAGAGTTTTTTTGTAGCCCATGATGGCCTGAAGCATACGATGTAGCCCAGACTGCATTCAAACTCAAGTACTCATAAGATTATAAGTTTGTGCCATGACATCCACCTGGACTCAAAGAGTATTACTGTATCTAGGAGATTTCAACTCATCAACAAATGATCAGACAGATTGGGAAAGAGAGAGAGGAAAGAGAAGAGCAGAAGAAAGGAGAGAGAAAGCAAAATTACAAACACTAAGCAACCAACTGAGAAATAGAACCCTGAAACTGCATCCTACTTCTTAATTGTGATGTCAAAGCAGTGGAATATTAAAATGGTTTATCATAGTGATGATGAGTTACTTGTGCTATTTATCAAGGATCTGCATTTGTTTCAAACTTTGTGACATTCAGGGAACAAAGGAGTGATTCCTTAGGGCTTGGAACAAAGGACATTCGTTCTCCAGATGAAAGTTCTGTGTTTTAGTAGGAAGGAAGGTGAATTGTGTTTAAGTAGCACATTAATTTCTTTTCCAGCTCATTGCCATATTTGCTTGGCTGACTGAGTCCTGTAGTTAAAACTTTGAGTCATTAAGCAGTCACAATTCATCACAGGATATCAGCAAAGATGATAAAATATTCCAGTTTTTACTTTCCTTTCATACTGTACACTTAACGTGGAAATCTATCCATTCTCTTTTCACAGATGCAGGGGTGTTTTGCAGCACAGTCACCTTCCTGTATTCCTCGAAAACTGAGTTGTGCACAGCCTCCATTTTCTTTTAATAATTTTAATTTCATCAAATCACTATAATGCAAAACATATGATGGACAGTTATTAAAATATGAATCTTTTATTGTTGTATTCAATGATATTAAAAACAATGTTTATTGACTAAAATATACAGAATATGGACTTAATTGTAAGTATTTTGCTAAAAGTTCTTTTGTTTTCTCTAAACTTATTTAGAAATGTGTTGGTCCATTGACATACCTCAGTGCATGGAAACCATTGTTACCAAATATGACAACCTGAGTTCAGACCTCAATTGCAACATAGTAGAAAAAGAAAAGTGAATCCTTCAATTGCCTTTTAATACTGAAGTGTTGTGACTTTGGCACATAGTTGTATACATTCATATAAAGAAATAAATATAAAAAAAACAAGAATGGTCTCTTGATTACAAATCAACTCCTTATATATACCACTCGGTTAATTTTTCATCTCCATGTAAATATAATTTTAGCTATCACCAAAAGATAATTTCACAGTAAAGCTGATTTCCTATTTTTTTGCAATAAAGACATTTTAAAAATAAAAAAAAAATAAAGTAAACGTGGAACACAGGACAAGGTCCCATGATTTTGGAAACAGTGAGTTTTTACAAGGTTAGGCTGATGAGAATCTGTGCAAAAGAATGTAAAACAGTGAATAAAATTTATACTGTATAGACTGAGATGTCAAAGGGATAAACCTTCAACAGAAGTTCACCATTTTTTGAGTCCTTGATTCAAGTTGTTAAAAATAAAGCATTTAGATTTACCACAGGAACATCAAAAGACATAAATTATGCTAATTGGTATTTGGGGCATAGACAGAACAGGTAAGATAAAGTATAAATGAGCACACACATTAGTTAATCATGAGGTATGATTATGGGTACAATCAATTAAGCATGTGTATTGAATGTCGGCAAAGAGGAAAATACCCAGAAGACAGTAACTATTCATAAGATACACATGGAACATCTTGAGTTCTAAACTTTAATTCCATAGTAATACCCACTGCAACCTCTACCCAAGAAACACAAGTTAAGTTCACAGCTGCTTACTAGGTCCATTAGAAGCAGGTGTCTAAACTACTGCATTTTCACACTGGAGAAAATGCCTGTGGTGGTGAAAGAAAACTTCTCACCTCCAGGCTTTCAAACTGAATCCTCAAGTTTGGCCCTAGTACTCATATCACCTTCAGTGGAGAGTTCTGTAGTATAGTCATGGTCTACAAAGATGTTTTAACCTGAATGCAGGTATCCTCCCAGGCACTGATACTTCACACCAAATGTTTGTAGTTGCCCATTTCTGACTCTGTATAGTGCTTTAGCCTATAAATATGTTCACTAACTCTGTGGCAAACTATAGTGTGAAACAGCACCAATTCTAGTGCTTGAGAAGTAGATGTAAAAGAATCGGGGCTAGCAAGCATAAAATGATACTTAAAATATAAAAACGAAAACTAATAAAAGCAAAAATATTTTGTGTTCTTTGAATATATTATAACATCTATTAAGAATGTCTGTATTCTGGCCATCTCTCTGACAGCCTGTTGAGAATGTACTTGAAGGAGAAAGGAACTTAATTTCCGTATATTTGTAAATTAGCTGTCCACTTTTGCAGGATCATGTTTAAACAGAACTGAGCCAGACATGTTATGTTCCCAGACAGTGAATGAAATATTCCTGAGTGTGAATATCATGCTTCAAATAGTTTTGTGTCTGTTGGCGAAGAAACTCAGTAAATACAACAAAGAAAATGACATCATGAGCAAAAGCCAGCAGAAATAGTACATTAAACACATAGAACTTTAGACACTAGGATTACCAACTAACACATGTGAAATCGAAATGGCTGATATCTGTCCAGAGAAAAAGGACCATACAGGCAGAGTCACACCTGTCCACAGTCCCATCACCTGAGAGATGGAGACAAAAATATCAGGAGTCCAAGGCCAACATGGGAAAAACGAATCTCTATCTAAAAACAACAAAATCAATATAAATTAAAATTATACCAAAGACAATTAAAACATAATTAGCTCCTCCTTTGCTTCTGGGACTGTTAACTTGTACAATCACTTAGGATATCAACATGGTTCTTTCTCAGAAAATGGATAATCGATCTACGTCAAAAGCTAGTTATGCTTCGTTTGGGCTTATACACAAAGCATAATCCTTCCTACCACTAAGGATCCTCCATACTACCAAAAAGGGCATTTTCACTTACATTCATAGTGGCTTTATTTATAATAGTTGGAAACTGAAACTAGCATAAACATCCATCACAAAAAGAATGGATAGAGAAAATGTGGTAAATTTTCACAATGGAGTAGTATGGAGCTGTTAAAAACAAGGACATCAGTAAACTTTCACCCAAATGGATGGAACTTGAAAAGATCATTCAGAGTGAGATAACCCAGATCCAGAAAGAAACATGGTATGTACTGACTTATAGGTGGATTTTAGCAATAAACGAAAGGATACCCATTGTTCAATACACAGATTCATGAAGTTAAGTAACAGGGAAGGCTCAAATTCAGGGGGCTTGCACAACAAATCTCACTGTGAATTGGAAATAGAATAGTCATCATGGGTGGATTGTTGTAGGTGGGCATGGGAACAGGAGCAATCAGGTTTGGGGAAGATGGCAGATGAGAGTCCTGGGAAAGACAACTGGAATGAGGGTCATTTGTGGTCTGAGTTAGAAACCTGATGCAATGGAATCTCCCAGGTATCAGTGAGGGGGACCTCAGTCAGAATTTTTAGCAATGGGGTATACAGAGTCTGAACAGGCTATTTCCTGTCACTAGGCAAGACATTTAGTGGAGGAGTTGAGACCTCATCCCAATCACATAACCTCTGATCAACAATTTGCACTGCCTATAAGAGATACTAGGGTAAAAATGATGCAGAAGAAATTAAAATGGAGAGTAAATGATTGGTTGAGTGTGATATCCATGCCATGAGAGGGATCCTATCCCTAAAACTCTGTGAGGCTGGACAGGTCAGCGACCTAGGTGAGAGCCTTAAATGACTCTTAAAAATGTCAGTGAAATGATTCCTATTGATATTCTGCTATACTCATATACTGTTGCTAATTCAATTGTCAATGGGTGCAGCAATAGATGGAAATATGAAGAGACGTAGGGCCAAACCTTAGGAAAGCCTTGGGGTATCCTGTGAAAGAGGGGAAGAATGATTGTGAGCATCAGAGGCACCAAGGATACCATAAGAAAACCACAGAATCAACTAAACTGTGCTCATAGGGACTCACATAGACTGAACCCAAAAGCAGGGAGCCTGCTTGGGGGTGACGTAGGTCCTCTGCATATGTCGACAGTTGTTTGGCTTGATCTTCTTCTGTGTCTTCTAACAGTGAAAGCAGGGCTTTTCTCTGACTGTTACCTGTCTTTGGGACCTGAATGTTGTGGGACAATGGCCTGTACCCTGTCACATATATTTTAATAAAACACTTATTGGCTAGTAGCAAGACAGGAAGTATGGGTGGGGTGACCAGTCAGAAAGTAGAGGTGGTACAATAAGAACAGGAGAATTCAGGGAAGATAAAATAGGCAGTCTGCAGTCTTCATCCACATACAGTGGAAACAAGATGTGAACAGCTCACTGGTAAATGTACTAAGCCATGTGGCTAACATAGACAAAAATAAAGGGTCAAATTAAGATATAAGAATAACTTAATAAGAAATCTGAGCTAATAGGCCAACCAGTGTGTAATTAATTTATAGACCTTTGTGTCTTTCTTTCAGTCTTATTGGTTGCTGGACCAGGTGGGACAGAAATTTCTGTCAACAAATGGTGTCAGTGTGGACAGCCAAATCCACTTAAATCCTGACAGACCTTGGGAAGTAATTCTAGAAACAAAAGAACAGAGTTGTGTATGGCTTCTTAGTAGCAGCATTTTCTCCAGTGGGTTTTGTTTGCAGGAGGCAAGTGTGTCTCATTTTAGAAAGGCTTCCTGACAAAGCTTTACCTGCAAAAACATGCAGCCCTTTTAATTGTCTGCTGGCAATTCCTTGTGCCTCCTCCCTTCTTCTTACCAATGTCCTCTGTGCCTGGGAATCCTGCCTAGCCATTGGCCACTCAGTTTTTTTTATTGAACCAGTAATAGCCAAACATCTTCACAGTGTACAAAAAGAAGGACCCTTTCCTCATACTGGGTTCCTTATCCAGCTTCAATTGGAAACAAGATGCCTACATGGGAGGAGGACTGCCCTTTTTAGAAGAGAAAGGAGGGGGAGTAGATTAGAGCGTGGAGAGAAAGAGAAATGTAAGAGGGACTGAAAGGAGATGAGGGAGGGAGGGAAGACTGTAACTGGACTGGAAGAAAATAGTTATTTAATTAAAATTATTTTATTTATTTATTTTTGCTTTTTTTAAGACAGGTTTCTCTGTGAAACTGCTCTGATTACTAATTTGTGGACAAATTTGATCTTAAACTCACAGAAAAATGCTTGTGTCTGCCACCATGTGCATGCACCACCACCACGTGGCAAAAAAAAATTTAAAAATAGAAAAATAGGCAACCCTCAAAAATAAAACAGTATTTTCATTTTTTTTTCTCTTTGGATAGTCACATTGTAAGAATTGTATAATAAACACTGTGTTTTAAAACTACATACACATACATAAATACACATACATATAGATATATACACATACATACACATACATATATACTCATGTTTTCCAATGTTATTTGAGGACATACACAGAATTACTATGAGAGAAATTTCAATATTATTATTTCTAAAACCATCAATAAGCATGAGGAATTGATATATGTGAAATGCAAATAGAGGGATGAATTCTGAGAATTAAAAGATCAAATAACAATATCACTGGGGTATAAAAAACGTGTATTAACTGAAGCTAAGGATCTATAAAAGGACGTACAGACCACCATTAGTTTATAAACTTGTGTTTGGACAACACAATGCAGAATTTTTTATACTTCGTTAGTTTGGGTTTTTTGTTTGTTTTTGTGTGTCTTTGTATGTGTATTTAAACATTTTTGTCTGATTGGGTTTTTTGTTTGATTTGATTTTTTTTTTTTGGAGAAAAAGGAGAGAACTTGATTTTAGATGGGCAGGGAGGTGAGAAGAATGTGGGATGTGTTTGGGGTTGGGAAAGATGATCAAAATATAGTCAATTGAAAATATAATTGAGAATGAAAATATGACTGAAAAATAAATAACAAAAAACATAATTATTAAGAGAAAATCAAAGTATAAAGCAGGGGACACACCTAGGGGAATTACTGGTCAGAGAGACCACACAGGTCACCAAAACAACACAGCATTTTGCCATTGTCCTTGGTTAACCCCCCTAGCAACATGGTAAGATCTGTAAGATGAAGACAGCACACAATTTGTTTTCAGAACATAGAGAAATCAATTTCAAATCAATCAGGAAACAACTTTACCTGGGCTAGTTTTCAAAGGATGACAAGTTGCTGCTGGAGTAGAAAAGATATTAACGGTCTTACCCAGCACTGAACCCAGCATGCTACAATACTGGCCTTCTAGGCAAGATGTGCCCAGTGGTACCATTATTGTGGTATAACTGACTGCTTTCTTATTGGAGTTGAGATTTTTAATACATGAAGGATAATGTTTGGTATTGTAATTCAAATCAAAAACCCATGACTGTGGAGGTCAAGAGTCCTAAGGTGGAACCTGTTACAATTATTTTGTTAAGTGGGCATGTAGCTAGCTGATTTCCACCTTGGTCAGAGAAGCTTCTTTTGCAGTAGGCAGTAATCTGCACAGAACAAGGGAAGCAGTCAAAGTTCAGAAGAGAAGAAAAATGTGTTTAGCGTTACAGGGACATCAACTTCTTCCCCTTCAAAACCACCTCAAGTCTCTGGGAACAACAGGGCAGAGGAAGTGAAAAAATATGAGAGCCAGTTGATGCTCTGTGCAATCCTGCCATCTGGATATGACAAGGCTTTCTCACTCACAAACTCACAGCAGCTGTGGTTACTTATGTGAGACTTGAACAAGATCAAACTGGCCAAAATTTTAATAAGAAATGTATCTAGCATTTCCAGCAGCTGTCACCTAACAATAATCACTCATTAAAAGATAGAGGATCCCTCCCAATCTATGCTGAAATTTTGGCCAGGTATCCTTTCTCCAGTGAATGTCCATTAAACATGTACCAGGGAAAAACTTTGAGTACAGTAAGAGGAAGCTTGAGAGGACAAATAGGGGATAGATATGATAATATTTCATTTTGTATATATATGAGATTTTTAAGAAATATTATTTATAAAGGAAATCATCTAACAGTTTTCTGCCATGTCAGAAATGAACAAGCTCAGAACTTATAGACTAAAGCACCTTGAAATGTTAAGTAGATTTGTATATATTTCTTTATTTATAAATTAAAATTATATAAAAATTACTACAGAAACAAGTCATGAATGTTTAAGATACTCATACTTATTGTATTTTCCATGAAGATCAAATCACTTCACATTATCTTAAACTTTGGATCTTTTTAGTTGTGCCCTGTGCATCTTACACCACACAATCCTGAACTGTGTTCAATATTACATCACTGGCCATCACCTCCTACACATTTCTATTTCCTGTCTATCACTTGCTCAGATACTGCCTTCTGCTTCTTTTCCCTACCCCTGAGCTTCATAGAAAATGAGAAAAGTCATGTGTAATGAGAGAAAAGCCTTTGCACACAATCCTACCAACTCTGGCACCAGTGTTAGAATTTAAGGGCTCAGGAAACTCACAGTTTAGGTGTGCCATTGTCAATCCATCCCCATTCGCTTTTGCTTATTTCATAAGATAATCCAATCCAGAAAGTTTTTGCAGTAAACTGCTTCTTTAGAAACTTCTGTAAGGAAAATAAAAATTTATCTTACAATAAAATTTTTCTGTTTGATGAGAAAAGTACAGCTATAACAGGTTCCTGATATCCTTATGTCAGTTCTTTTCTGTCCTGTCCTCCAGCCCTTCAGTTCCACCAAGTTCATTTTTAAAGTGATTTCTCATGTTATGTCAGAACCAGACAGTTACATAAGTTATTTAAAATGAAGCTTCAAGTGTCTAGAGATACTGCTTTCATGAAAAGATTTACATCTGTGATTCTCAGAGAAAAGCTCAGTGCGTACCCAAGACTGGCCTTGAACTCACATTCTCCCTGCTTCAATCACTAAATGCACATTGCATATCTAGCTCCTTAAGTAAGTTTGATGCTTCATGAAATTATACAAATTCAAATTTCAGAAGACTATAGAGGCATGTGAGAAGTGTTCATCTTAAGTGAACCCCGGCTTCAAACCAAATCCATTAAGATGAAAAATACCATGAAAAGCTGTGCATTATCCTCCATGTTCTAGTGAGAAAGCCATGCCATTTTTCAGATCTAAAAGTGACAGAACTTGAGGAAGTGGGAGGTTGTGGAAGAAATTAATGTGTCTTGCATGTGACATAGCTGGCCGTGATGGCTAATAAAACTATTGAATATATTTTAGGGTATGGTTTTAAATTTATCTATGTTTACTGTATCAAATGGAAAATTATATCATTACTTCACATAAAAATTTATTTCATGATGTAATTATTCAGCATGTATTACATTGTGGAGTATTATTCCTCATGTTCTAAATGAAAAAGATTTCAAGCTTACCATTCAACCATTTCTCTAGCAAAAGACCTTCTATGTATTTGAAGAGATTTCTTTATTTGTTTGATTTTGATTTATTTTTTTTTAATTTTTGAGACAGGTTTTCACTCTAGCTTTGAATCCTGTTCTGGAGCTAGCTCTCGTAAATCAGGTTGGTTTTGAACTCACAGAGATCTCTCTGCCTCTGCCTCCTGAGTTCTGGGATCTAAGGAACGAGCCACCACTGCCTGACTTTGAAAAAATTTCTATACTGAAATTGTAAACATCTAATGTCAGTATCTTGGCCACTTGTTTTCCCTTAATACTCATTTCTAAAGATAGATAACATTTTGTGAAACATTAGAATATCATGAGGTAAGTATTATGGACAGATTCAGTGAAAATCAGCATGGTTCTAACCAGAAAAATTATTTAATTTCATGGTTCTCATATAATCTACACTTTGCAGGTTGGCCCATTGGTCAGTTACATTCCCCACTGCCATCCAATTACTCATTTCAGGCAGTCTCACTTCTGGGTTCCAAAGAACAAAGCCAAGACAGTTGCCTTTCTGTGTGTAGCTGGCCCTCTATGGAGACACATAACTGTCAGTCACACAACGTGCTGTAATAAAATAATAAAATAACAACATCATCAGGGAGAACATGCTGCTCTGAGTAACTCTCATGCTGACTCATGAGAAACTGGGGAGTTTGCAAAGACAGCTGTCTCTTTAGTAGAGCCTCCCCAAAACAGACCCCGTGTCCTGACAACTAATCTAGAACCAGGAGGGGTATCCTGAGAGTCTCTTAATGAAGTATTTGTTCTTATTAAAGGCAACTATATGTAATCCTTGAAGATCTCTCTTTCAATAAACCTGCCTGGGGTTAATATTTCATTATCCAAAATTTAGAAACAGAGTCTAAGAGAATAAATGGGCATGTTGGGAGTCTACAGTACCAGTTCATCATCATCGTCTATCTTCAAAAGGGATAAGCCGCAGTCCTGGCAGGTCTTTTTACAGTCCTTCATGGGTTTATTGTCCATGATGAAATAATAACATTTTATTCCACAGCAGAACAAGCGTGCTTCATCACATTTGCCTACAACACAGATAGAATTGTGAAAATCTTAATTTCAGGTGTTCTATTTTTAGAACCATGTATTTATTACACATTTATAACTGAGTAAAATCTCACAGCTCTCAGAAATTGAGATTCTAGAATGCTGAGTGAACCCCCTACACCCATGCTCTGTGTAGCACAGTGTATAATATAAATGTGAATATAATTTAAGTGTTCATTATGGATTAATCAATAGAGAAAATGTAGCATGTATACACAAAGGAATACTATCTATCCTTAAAAGGAAATAAATCCAGTAGGCATGGCTGATGCCCATAAGCCCATCTCTACATAGGCTAAGGCAGGAAGTTCACCTCCAGTTTGAGGTCAGCCTTCGTTAAACAGTGAATTCCAGGTCAGCCTTGGCTATACATTATTATTCCAAGTTAGCTTTCGTTAAACAATGAAACCATTTCTAACACCTAGCACCTCACAACACCTATGAGTCTCCCAGGTGACACCTGACTGCTGCTCACTTAGTGTCAGGACACAGCATCTGCTGTGAGAAGATTCATTATGAATGAAAACAGCAGAATCTTTGCAATATCCTCCCTTTCTCAGAAGTCTACAAGAAAGTCTGTCAGAGAAGTGTGGGTGAATTTGAAGATAGAATGCAAACTGAAAGAAACTGGGTCAGAACCATGCTTTTTTTCTTCCGCTTAGATGAGGTTTCTAACACAGTTCAGCTCTAAGAAACAGAGGTTTGTAAGATCCCAGAGTCCACAGGGATGGGAAATGAGTACTTGGTGCTCAATGTCATTACATGTAGGATGCAATAGAGATCTGCAGCAATGCACTGTGCCCACAGTGGCCCACATGCTATTATGCATGTATAGCTGTGCTTTGGTCTATTTTAGATGCTTCTACCTTAACAGAAAGAAGAGACATATAAGGAAGCTTTGGATGGCGATTTTATGCTCTCCTGCCTTCAATGGTATACTCACATGCCCAAAGTGTCAAATTTGAATACACTAAAACATGTGTGGTTCCAATTTCCAGGAGGATCTATATATGTTTTTTCTTTGTGTTCACCTTGTTATTTGACTTCTTTAGGCTCAATGTCCTTTGTTTATGGCTAGAGTCTACTAATGAGTGAGTACATACCATATTCATCTTTTTGGGTCTGCTTTATCTCACTCAGGATAGTGTTTTCTATTTCCATCCATTTGCATGCAAAATTCAAGATGTCATTGTATTTTACCACTGAGTAGTACTCTAATGTGTATATATTCCACACTTTCTTCATCCAGTCTTCCATTGAAGGGCATCTAGGCTGTTTCCAGGTTCTGGCTATTACAAATAATACTGCTATGAACATAGTTGAACAAATGCTTTTGTAGTATGATTGATCGCTGGTCAAAAGTTGGGAGCATGGGGGTGGGGTAGGTATAGGTGTGGGGATGGGGGAATTGGAGAGGGGGAGAGAAAAGAGAGAAGGGAAAGACTGGAGAGAGCTTGGGGGAATGGGAGGGTGGAGATGGAGGATGGGCAGTTATAGGAGCAGGGAAGAAGATATCTACATTAAGGGAGTCATTTTAGGGTTGGCAAGAGACTTGGCTCTAAAGGGGATCCCAGGTGTCCATGGGATGTCCCCAGCTAGATCCTTGGGCAGCAGAGGAGAGAGTGCCTGAACTGGCCTTGCCCCACTATCACACTGTAATTATTTCGAATATCACCATAGAATCTTCGTCTGGCGACGGATGGAGATAAAGACAGAGACCCTCTTCAGAGCAATAGACTGAACTTCCAAGGTCCGGTTGAAGAGCAGTAGGGGGGAGAAGATGAGCAAGGAAGTCAGGACAGCGAGGGGTTGGTCCACCCCCTGAGATAGCGTGCCTGATCTATGGGAGCTCACCAAATCCAGCTGGACTGGACTGAACGAGCATGTGATCAAACTGAACTCTCTGAATGTGGCTGCCAATGGGCCGGACCGAGAAGCCGTTGATAATAGCACTGGGACCTGTTTTTACTGCATATGCTGGCTTTTTTGGACCCTAATCTATTTGGATGAATACCTTTCTAGGCCTGGATGGAGGGGGGAGGTCCTTGGACTTCCCTCAGGGCAGGGTACCCTGCCCTCTCTTAAGGAGGGAGGGGAAGGGAGGAGGGTGAGTAGGGGAGGGAAGAGGAATGGGAGGAGGGGAGGAAGTGTAAATTTTTTTTTCATTCTTTTTTTTTTATTGAGAAAAAGAAAAAAGTTTCCGCCTCCCCCCAGCCCCCACTTCCCCCCCCTCCCCCTCCCCCCACCTCTCTCACCCTCCCTCTCCAGTCCAAAGAGCAGTCAGGGTTCCCTGCCCTGTGGAAAGTCCAAGGTCCTCCCCCCTCCGTCCATGTCCAGGAAGGTGAACATCCATACTGTCTAGGCTCCCACAAAGCCCAAACTTGAAGTAGGATCAAAACCCAGGGCCATTGTCCTTGGCTTCTCATCAGCCCCCATTGTTCATCATGTTCAGAGAGTCCTGTTTTATCCCATGCTTCTTCCGTCACAGTCCAGCTGGCAAAGAAAAACGTGTGGTTTCTATAGCTATATTTCAATGCAATTTATTTGTTTGCTCTGGTGATACGGATAGCCTCTCTCTATTAACAAACCTTTATGTCCAACCCCAGTTTTTCTGCGCAGAGGTAACATCACTGTGTAATTCAGGCTTCCTTGGAATTTACTGAATACCAAGACTGTCCTCAAATTTTTAATCATCCTTCTTTTGTGCTCTAATCACAAGTATTGAAGAATTGTGCCACCACTTAGAGGTGATAGTTATTTTATTCTAATATAATAATACAAAACATTTTTGATGAGTCTGGAATGCCTCAATGATTATTTTTAGAGTTTTATTTTTACTTATTTCATTTAATTTATTCATTTATATTTTAAATTTACCAGTTTTAAAGATATTATTAGTCTTTGAATAGTAAAGATTGTCAACCCCTGCTATCAAACACATGAGATCATATGCAAGAGTTCTTTGTGAACTCTAAATTCTGAAAAATACTTCATAATTAATGGTAAACTGTGTCAATTATAGCTAACCAGTCACGATGCAGGAAAACATTCCTTGTAACATTATATATGTTCATCTCTGTGTCACTCTGATAGACATACACCGGTGTGAGCACCATGGTGAAGCTCTCATGTTCGCTGCTGGGAGGACACGCTAGTTACAAAAAGGCCAACTTTCTGATACCAAAGCAGAAGGAAAACAAGCATACAAACAATTATTTTTATGACTGTGTCCACTTAAATGTTCTAAGTCCATTTCAGCCTAGGAATTTGGAAAACACTCTCTTACTGGAAACTCCCACATTTTGTTAACGACAAAAGGGGGAACCAGATTTGCTCACAGATGAAAACTACCTGAAGTCTCAGCTGTACTGATTTGAGCTTCCCTTCCCGGGAGCAGTAGGAGACAGAACAGTCACTGAGTTCTAGAAACTGTAAGATGTTCCTAATTCAAACAGGGATTTCTGGGATTCTGCCCCTACAGGATATAAGGAAACCCAATCATTAACCCACAGATCACCAGGACTGTAACCTGATAACTGGACTTCAAGTCTTCTGGAAAAGAATCAATACAGAATAATGCAATTCCCTATTCAAGTTCCCCTCCTTACCTGTGTACTTTTCATAATCTAAAACAGCCTTAGTTTTCCCACAGCATCTGTTCTGTTCCTCTTGATTTTTGCAGCCTTCATAATCTGATGACTTATTTGTCAATGTTTTATTAGAGAAGCTGATATTTTGTACAGTGCTTTGATCAATGTTGTTTTGACATTTCATTAGCTCATATTTTTCTTGAAAAACTAAAATTAAAAAAGATATAACTCAAAATGGTTATTAATACTAAATATTGAAATTTAAGATATAAGAAAAGGTCTCACGCTGATAACATATACTATTACTTCAATTGTTATTTTGACATTTGAAAAAATAAAATCTCAACTGACTCACTAAAGAGAGAGAAACACTAATTTCTATCAGAAACTTAAGTATATATTAAATGATAAATCAGAATTAAATTATGGTGGAAGCATATTACCTTCCAATCCCTTCAATTTTTTTCTTTGCATAAAACTTACAAATAAATATCTAACTAATGAACTCAGTCAAATTTTGACATATACTGAAAATGTGAATTAAGAAACATATAGATATGGCACAATTTTCAAAGCACCAGATGGAAAATATAATATCCTTGTGTGTAGTTATATTTTAGCACAGCCTGGGGGTTATTTCCTCCAAAAATGTGAAGGAATCCATCAGGGCTGAAGTTTTAATATCTATGTACATATCTAGTTTTTTTTTTTTACACAATCATGTTTTTAACATTGACGGAGGAAAAAAGAAAGCCATCATTTCTTTTGTACAGCTGTTTCTCACAGATTGTTTGCCTAAGATTCACTGTCACCTGAGCTCAGAAGGCAGACTATCACCAAGTTCTCAGAATGAACATTACCACTAATGAGAAAGTACGAAAGCTCTCAACAGCCCCCAAATTAATGAAAGATATGTGTAGAGAAAGGCTCACTGTGGTGTGCCAGGAATAAAAATCATCCTAAATCCAGAGTTATGTGACACATCCCCTGATTTTAGTCAGCACAATGGACAGAGTGTGTTGACTGCATAATTAGTGTTCGAATTTATTGTTTAGGCAGAAAGGCAAAGAAGATACATGCCAGTTACTCACTGAGTGTCACCAGCACTGCTACTGTCACCAGTAGAATAAAACAAAGGATTCCGAGAGGTATCACAATGAAGTGCCAGGGTGCTGACAATTCTTAAATAGACAAAACAAAGCAAAGAAGTCATCATTGTGAAAAGAACATATCCCAATACTGATAATAATTTTGTGTAGCATGGAAACAATGGGATATTGGTCTCTAAATAGTTTATAGAAATCCATCAGACAAACTGACTGAACACACGCATTCAAAATTCTAACTTTCTGCCTAAAACATACCCATTGCAGAAATCCTACATGTGTAAAGTTTTACAGGATTTCAATCCTTTTTTAAATCTTTGATCTTACATTCTCAATCTTCTTAACTCAGCCTAGAAATAGCTGAATGGCAGGCATGTGCCCCTCACCAAGTACTACAGGATCAAAAGTGCATCCTTCAGAAAGCACTGAAGACACAGACAAAATCCAATTAAAAGATGATAAACTGGAGCATATAGTCCACCAAGGGAGCACAACTAATGATGGGGAGGAAGGGAAAGGGGTGGATGTTCTTGAGAACTGTAGGGAACCATGGTGGTTCTGGAGCTGGCCAGTATGCAGGTACATTCTTGAAGGGGACGAATATTAACTCTATTTTTTTTCCTGTAAGTTCTATTTTCTCTAGATAATACAAAACATCTTCATTTATCTGAGATGTTGTGAGTCTGAAAGTCAAGCCTCCAATTATCACCATGTCAAATAAGTTAATGTTTGCAACTGAGAGTTCATTTGTGACATTATATACAGAGTGAAGAGAAAAACAGAATAGAATTTTTTATTAATAAGTTTATTTCTCCTTTGGCATTTTCAAAAACACATAATGCAGTTTAGTCAGCTTCACCCTCACTACCCTTTCTCTTTCTCATGCCCTCTCTTCCTCTGCCCCTTCTTTCCAGGAAGAGACTCCCTCAATAGATGGACAAAGTTTGTTGTTTCATTATATTAGAGGTTGTAAATATTTGAGACAATTAAAACACCCTCTGTTAGAATAAAAGTATTGTTTCTAATGTATATTTTGCATTTCCTTGAGATCTAATTTCTCTAGAATATCTGGTGTTTCTTAAGACTCTATTGTTACTTTTAAAAGTTCCAGAATTGTTCTTTATAAGACTAAAAACTCAATCTCTTAATTGTTTCTCAAATTTGACAGATTATATTTATTTCTTCCTTCTCCATTCTCATAATTGTTTCTTTCCAGTCTCCCATTGTTCTACTTTGCCCATCTGGTTTGTTTTTGTTACTAGCTAACAACTGGAAATAGGATTATTGCTGAGTGGTGGTGGCGCACACCTTTAATCCCAAGACTCAGGATGCAGAGCCAGGTGGATCTCTGAGTCTGAGGCCAGCATGGTCTACAGAGTATGTTTTAGGAGAGACAAGGCTACACAGAGAAACCTTGCATGAAAAAAAACTAAATAAATAAATAAACAAATAAAATGAAACAGACTTTCACCAGACTTGATGGTACGTGCCTTTAATTCAAGCACTTGGGAGACAGAGGCAGACAGTTCAGTTTGAGCTCAAGGCCACCCTAGTCTACAAAGTGAGCTCTAGAACCAGTTAACATTATTAAGCAGGGAAATCCATCTCAAACAAGCAACATCAACCACAGCAACAAAAGTAAAATTACTGTTTTTAACGTCAGCCAGTAAGATATTATTTTCAAAATTAGAAGTTTGTGTTGAATTAAGAACAGGTAAATTAAATGCTTAAAACACTTACCTCTATGGACAGCTTCTCTGGACCTTTGTGTCTCATCAGGCCTTGCTCGGTTCTGCAACTCTGAAGACCTATGGAATCTCACAGTTGTGTAAGTGATCTCCTTGTCGGTCATCTTGGGAATATATGAAGTGTGGTCTATGTACAAATTTGATCTTGAGAGATTTCCAAAGAACAAGTTAAAATGTTCTCCTTCACGAAAATACCTGGATCTGATGCTGCAGTGCAATAGGAAAGGATGGTGTCTAATTAATTAATTTAATGATTCAAACAACCTAAATCACATGGACTGGTCCTGATTTCTACTAGAGATGAGAACCTTTTGTGGATTTCTGTCATTTATACATCTAATGGCCACAGGATGTTTTATTAGGAAATACAGAAAAATTAAAAATTTACTAACAAGTCATTGTAATATTGACACAGTACATATATAAAAATGTTACACAAAATTGGCACTAGCACAAATCATTGAAAAGCCTTTAAACTATCAATTAAAATGACAAAATGCAAGGCTTTCTGAATAAATAAAAATCTTTGCTTTAAAATTATTTACATGGTTTGATAAATACATGAATATAAACATGCTTTTATAGGTTTTTTAGTCATATGTGACTATCAGAGTTTCCTAAGCACTACCTTTGAGGCAATATTTGAATGTTAATTCTACTTACTGGTGATTAACATTATGGGCTCCAAGTATATAAATATCTCTTGTGTTAAAGCTCAAACATCTGATATGTCCACTTTCTTCACCAAGCACACCCACACATTCTTCTCCAGGGTCTGGCCTACCAAATGGATGCCACTGGGAAAATCTTACTGAGTGGGCTAGCACAAACTCAGAAAGACAAATGCTCCACATTCTTTCACATCTAAGGCTCCTAGCTCCACGTATTCATACATGATACAAAACCTGAGTGGCTACAGCAACCAGAAAAGTAGAAAGGGTCATTACATAGGTAGGTATGGAAGCAATAGAGAGGGTAATAGCAGGATACGACCTGAAGCTTTAATCTCAAATTATTCAATGTACATAATCATTTCACACATAATGTTGTAGTATATGATATTGTCAGATGAGCATATATTTAAATAAATTTTATCATTATGCAGTCATTAGTTCATGCTCATAAGGGATACAGTCTGGTAATAGATACCTATATATTACTAAATAGTAAATATTTATAACTCATCCTGACCATTACCTTTATAACTGAGATGGTAGCCAATAGATAATATGGACAGCAAACTGTTCATTGATTGAAGCTTCTCTAGTTTTAATTTATGAAGTTTCCTGAAATTATTCAAATTTCCCCTAATTTCTTAAGTAAAGGGAATCTTTCTATTATATACATATATTTATTTTTATTTATTATTATTGTTGTTGGGTAGGTGCTTGTGTCATTGTACACATGTGTACAGAGGAGAACTTTACTGAGTGCCCTTCCACGTTTTGTAGGTTTCAGAGATCAACTCAGGTGGTCAGTCAGACTTGTGTAGTAAGTATCTTTACACACTGAGCCATATTACCTGGTTGCTATTATGACTTCTTCAAGATGGATAATATAAAAATATTTGACCCAGTTATAGAGTAATGAACTCCATAGATTCCCTTCACCTTACTTAGCACACAGTACGAGACATAGCATACTCAGAAAGAAAACAATCAGTGCCCAACTCCAATTTTCACATGCCACCAAAGTTAACAAAATCTAACACAAGTAGCAGGGCTTCCCCAATAACCCCTCTCTTAAGTTATAGACACCTGAAATTCTCTAGTGTATGTGATCATGTGATATAAAAATAATAATAACAGTTGTTACCTGTGTCTCTACCAGGAAGCAATTCCTGTGAATGAGTTGATCCTCCAAGTCAGGGACAAGCTGACCTTTCCTGGCCTGGATTCACTCAGAGCTCCAGGAGAAAAGTCAGAATGAAGTCGTCTCTGAGTGATACTCAAGCTCATGAATTTTAGCCCCTCCTCTTGACAAAAACAAAAAGAGGAAATTGTACGATGAAAGCTGATGCTGACGGAGAAGAAAGAACCAAGCTACCATATCGGTTAGTGCAAATGATGTCCGTAATCAATATTTGAAGATTGGGGAAATACACATTACTGTGAGAAAGTAAAACCAGTGTCCCTAACAAAACACTAGTAAAAAGAGGTGCACAGTTGCTCCACTCTTAATTTTGTAATAGGTTGATTGAAGTTTTTTTCTAACATTACTATTTGAAAATACATTAAAATTACTTTTTATTTTTAATTATGTTTATTACACCTAAGTGTGCCCTAGGAATTTCTGTAAGGCACTAATATTTTTGCTATAAAACTCTTACTAAAAGTTAGCTTCTTATTCATAGAGAATGTTTACAGTGGTCTTTTATGTTATACCATATGGAGTGGTCTCATTGCTGAGGTTTTCATAGACGTGTGATATCAAATCTAAGATATTCTGCATGCTCTGCAAATATTCTAAGACTGAGCAATAGACTCAGTCTTTGTTTATTGTTTTGTTTTGAGATTTTTGGTGTTTTTTTTTTGACAGTTGTTATATCATACTTATTATGCATCCTAGGCTGGCCTAAAACTCTTAGTCCTTTGGACTTAATCTCTTCAGTGCTGGATATTTAGCTATCTGCCACCATACAAAGTTATACTATGTTTCTAATTTAACTTTTTAATAAGTAATAAGCATTTTCATTTTGTAAATATTGATTTACAAAATTTTAAAGACATAATTATTAATCATTTCTGCACACTATAAATTAAGTAATTAGATATCTCCTACTGTTGAATATTTAAATTATTTACACTATTTTGTTGGTTATTAATTTAAAAATCATATGGGCTATACTTTAGAACATACTTAGGAAGATATTTTATGTGTGAAGTCATGGGATCAAAGGAGACAGACATTTAATGAGCTATAGTATAGATTATCACACACACTGTAAATCATTTGTAGTCCACCAGTTGTGTGTGAAAATATTCACAATTACTTTGTTTAAAGCTGAAATAAGCTGATTTTTTTCTCTATGAGTTTTAATCATAAAGTTTGTGATGAGAATTCCTGCAAAGAAGCTGTGTTAGTAAAGACTGATTTGCTCACTACTAATTAAAACTACAGTGAAGAAGTTGGGATTCTGTAGACACGGAGACTAACTACTGTACTACATGATAGTTCTAGCTCCTACACAGCCATTCTTTGGCCACCTATAACAGAACTAACATCCTATAACTAATAGATAAAGACTTTGTGAAACCTATTAACTTAGCAGATCGCTAACTTCCACCAAACTGAAAGCTAAGCATGTCTTCTGATGTCATATAGAAAACTTCCTCCATATTGCTTTAACCAACTTTCTGTTGCCCATCAATATATCTTAAATTTGCCTTGATTTATAACTTTCTCAGTTCTGCAAAATAAAAACAAACTTCATAAAACTACTTCCACTTTGGAATATGGACCATGGTCACTTAAAGTGACTTCTGAAGAAACTATCTTTTATTACTTTAAAGGGATAAGCTGGTTTTTGCATCAACAGGACTTCCTTCAAAGTTCTTGGTGAATTCGCACATTCTTTACTGAATGCTGACTTTAGAAACATCTTTGGGATTAGGGGTACAATTCAAGGAAGGGCTTTGCTTGACACATATAAAGGCCCAGACTAGGCCCCAAACAGCACAGTGGTGATGGTGGGAATGATGATGATAATGATGATAGAGGAAGGAGGGAAACAAGACTATTTGATTCCTATAATCTATTGCCATTAGCTAACCTTTATCAGAATGTCTCAATAAACTTTATTTTCATTTGATTATAGAATTTCTAACCTGATGGTTTGTTTTTGATGAAACTAATATCAATTGTACATCAGATCAAGTGACAGAAATTAGTGGAACACTGGAGAATGGGGAATGGGCTAGAAAAAAGAAAAGGAACTGATGAAGCAATGGAAAGTCTGACCCCGACTTGACTATAGCAGAGGTGAACTTCCTGCTTCTCTTTTGTAATTTGAAAAAGCAACATTAGAGAGAAAGACACCATGCAACAGAGCTCAGGTAGAGAGATGTTTTATTGGGGGAAAGTGAATGGAAAAAAGGTGGAGAGAAGGAAGGGAGACCAACCTCTGGGGACACGAGTGTCAGAAGAGAAGAGAGAGGCAGAGAGAGAGAGAGTGAGAGAGAGAGAAGAGGATAGAAGAGGATAGGAGAGGAGAGAAGAGAAGAGAAGAGAAGAGAAGAGAAGAGAAGAGAAGAGAAGAGAAGAGAAGAG
>JABTXL010004706.1:460478-475968 GCA_025134845.1 Neodon shergylaensis
AGAAGAGAAGAGAAGAGAAGAGAAGAGAAGAGAAGAGAAGAGAAGAGGAGAAAGAGACTAGAGATGGGCAAGACCCACCCTTTAAAATGGAGTGTAGTGAATGTGGACAGGAGTTGCTCTTAATGATTGCTGCTGAGGATGTATCCTGTCATGTCCCCAAGTGAAGGCCAGTACAGATGCCTGACTACTAACATCTCTTGCTTTACTTACTTCTAGCCAGCCTTTAATTCTCAGTCGCTTAGTCTTCATTCATTTCCATCTCCTATGTTTGCTACTAACTATTTCACAAAGCTGCTTGTGTCTTACATTGTCAGTTTCAATCTCTTTACATGGCTCCTTTTGTAGACTTAAAAAAATTAAAATTTATTATTATTATGTCTAATGAGTGTGTGTGAGTTTGAATACATTCATGTCATGGCTTGCAAGGGAGGGTAAGAGGACAACTTTGGGAATTAGTATTTTTCTTCCACTTTGGGTTCCATGGATCAAATTTGGGGAGGTTATCAGGCTTGTTTGTCCAGTGCTTTTACTCAAGGAGACATTTCACGGGGCCATTTCATGGTCCTTAAAACATTATCTCGGAGTCATGACTCAAATCTACCATTATTATACACCAGATTTCTCCAAAAACAGTTCACAGACATTAATTCATCTCAACAGTGCAAGATAGGTTCATTGGGTGATTCCAGAGTGCCTCTAGCTAGTCACGTTTATCTCTATCACCAGTAGATCAGCATTGAGTAGTAGGGCCCAGGAGAGCCCCTTCTTCTTCCGTAGGTGACTATGGGTAGCACCTGACTGTGTGGACCTAGTGCTACTGCTCATTGGCACAGCAGCTATGACTAATCAGGTTCTTTGTCTAACCACCTTCAACAACTCCATATTACCCACAGGGTTTCTCTAGCTTTGGAGCCTGTTCTGAAACTCACTCTTGTAGACCAGGATGGTCTTGAACTCACAGAGATCCGCCTGCCTCTGCCTCCTGAGTGCTGGAATTAAAGGCATGCGCCACCACCGCCCAGCTTCACCCACACATTTTTAAGTGACACCCCAGATCTGTTTCTTTCTGAAGAAAAGTGATAGTTCTCACTCTTCTATGTATCCGGTAACCTACTACCATGTACCCTTGCTCGGAGATGTGGTGGCTCTGGAGTCAGTGCAGCCTATTGCTTCATTTCTGACTAGTCTGAAACAGAACATGCAGATTTTCCCGAGAAGTAATCCTGGTCTCATTTTGTAGTGATTTTATAAAAACAAAACCAGAAGTCCAGGTGACATGATGTGAGATGAAATCATTTGTTAGACATCCTATGTCTCCTATGGTAACACACTAAGTTTTACTGCTGATGCTAATGATCAAAAGTTACCTACTTAAGCACAGACTCTGCCCAAAGAACATAAGCAAAGAAATCACCCAGTTCTACCCTCTGAACTCTGTTCAACTAAGCCCTGGATTTTTAGAATAAATGTAAATTATTGAGCATAAATATCATTAGAAAATAGAGTCAATTCAGATCAAATTGACTGACAATTCCACTCTGATTCTTTGACCAAAGTGCAGCACAAAACAGAAAATAACCAAAATTCATCCCAACAGACTAGTGAAGCAGAGATGTTAGAAACTTGAAGAAAATTTTTGTTTTCTTGAATTTTGCCTCGAAATTCATTGTTTTGTGGAAAAATACCCACACATACACGCCCAAGTATCTATTTACTTCTCTGGATTCTTTGCTGTGAAAGCCTTTATTTGTTAAACCACAGCTTCCTGTTCCTTTATGTTGAAACACATAAGTCTAGTCACACATTGAAACCAATGGGTCCTTCAGACCTCAGTGGCCTCATCATTTCACAGTACAAATAGATCTTCCCGTTCCAGGCTGAGGTGAAATTTTACTGGTAGTACTGGCTGGTCCTGATCAACTTCACACCTCTTGGTTCTTCTGCCTTAAGGTGGAACTTTCACAAAATTGAAATATGGTAAACATCACACCTCTTAAGAAAATAGAAAGAGCTCTATTTTGAGATTTCCTGTGACCATAACCACATGTGTCCTGGCATTTACAATGACAAATTTTCTAATACTCTGTGTTATCATGTCTACCCACATAGTCTTGTTGAGCTGCAAGCAGTGAGAGGGAGGAAATGTAAAGGATGCTTCAGGAACTCAGTAAGAGTGATAAAAAGGGTTTCATATGAGTATATGGACTCTGATACAGAGACATAAATCTTATAGAGGAGAAAACAATTAAACATCAACACATAATACCTTTTTAGTCCCTGTTCTCTACTGTATCATAGCTCAGAGGAGGAACTTGAAGACAACTCCACTGCATCTCTGTGAAGGTAGCAGACTCAGCTCATCCACTTCAAAACATTATTTATTTTAAATTTAATTTTCTTTTTTTTATTTCTGATGAGTGGTTTGATACAGTTCAGGATGGCCTAGAATTGACTATGTAGCTGAGACAGACCTAGACTATTAATCCTCCTCCCTCCAACTTTTGAGTTCTGGGATTACAGTGTGAGCCACAATCTCCAGTCCTTACATCATCTATTTACTTTTGATTGTGTGTATTTTGATTTTGTATATTTTGATTTTGATGTGACGCTTATCCTAGTTCATTATCCAGTAGCCCTAGGAATCCAGCTATTGAAACAATCAAATGGTTCTGTAGTTCAATTTACCCACTAGCCTTTTATAACAGCTCTCACACATTTTAAGTAAAGACATCTGAGTCTAATAGTAATATATTCAAATAACCTCTGTTATCATTTATAGTCCTGATAATAATATGGTATAGCTATATTCTTAGTGCCTATTCTTCAAGAGAGCCCAGTTTTGATTCCTAACACCCAAATGGAGTTAACATCTTGGGAACTTTCTGTCTAAACACCTTTATTATGATTGGTTTTCATTTCAATTTGTCAAATATTAGAATTAGCTGATGTTAGAGCCAGCCTTTCCAGGCTTTCATAACGGACTAAGAAACTGGTGCTCTCCAGGAATCTTGAGGATGTTTGGTGCTACACTGGGATGATTGGGGTATCTAGTTATGTGAACTGAGAACTATTGATTAATCAGCTTCCCCTGTGATAGATGATCATTCTGAAACTGCTCTAAATGTTGAGACAGCAGCTGCAAGGACTGGGCAATGAAATAGGTCTTCAGCTGTCCCTTTTGATTCATCTGTTGTTACTCTTTTAACAATGAAGACCTACTAAATTCTAATATATGTTATCTTAGGATTATTAATTTGAAGAAGAATTGTCCCCATATGTTCAAATCTTTGAACATTAGTGGGCAGCAGTAACAGAGGGATTAGGAGGTGTGGTCTTTTTGGAGTATGTGTGGTTTTGTTAAGGGAAGTGTATCACGGCAGGTGGGCTTTGGAGTTTCAAAAGCCCAAGCCTGTCCCAGTGTCTCCTCTTCCTGCTGCCTGCAAGATCCAGATGTAGGACTCTTAGCTACATTTCTAGCACCATGTCTGCTTGTACAATGTCATGCTTCTTGACATGATGAAAATGCACTAAACCCATAAAACTATAAACATGACCCAATTAAATACTTTTTTATATAACAGTTGCATTCCCCTCTTTCTTTTTGGACTGAAAAAAGAAAGACTATGCTATTTATCATCAATGCCTATTATTTGGATACAAATACTAATTCGCACAAAACAAACCTGTAGTTGTTGGGTATTAAATTGCACAATGAGAAGTAAGTCAACAAACTCTACACAGCAAAATGAGGAGAAGGACCACACATTTGTGAATAGTAAAAGAACTATGGAATATTTCCTGGCAAACAGACTACCAAGCCAGGACCTACAGCTACACTGAATAAAGCCACAGACCACCTGAATACCTAAATTAATCATAGCTAAACTATGCGATAAATAATAGGTAAATGAATAAATAAACTCTACTGATACCAACTAGGTGAAACTTTAGCAGGCCAGAGGTATTGGGTAGATTGGATATGGAAGTCCATAATTGTTACAAGTTGGAATGTTTGTCATTTCTCATTTAAATCAAGAAAGAAAATAATTGTAATATCACTGTATTTTTAGATACACTAGATAAAGATGAAGTAATCAGTAACCATCGCAGAAATGGCAGTGGCTCTCTATGGGCATGCAGTTCCGTTATTAAAAAATGTTCAATGTTCTCCCTCCTTCTGCTCCTCATTGGGACATTGGGAGCTCAGTCCAGTGCTCCAGTGTGGGTCTCTGTCTCTATCTCCATCCATCGCCAGATGAAGGTTCTATGGTGATATGCAAGGTATTCATCAGTATGGCTATAGGATAGGGTCATTTCAGGTTCCCTATCCTCAGCTGCCCCAGGAACTAACTGGGGACATCGCCCTGGGCACCTGGGAGCCCCTCTAGGTCCAAGTCTCTTGCCAACCCTAAGATGGCTCCCTTAATTAGGAAATGTGCTTCCCTGCTCCCCTATCCAGCCTTCCTTTATCCCAATCATCCCGTTTCCCCAAGTTCCCCCCATCCTCCCCTTCTCCCTTTTCTCTCCCCATCTCCCCTTACCCCCATCTCACCCCACCCCCAAGATCCCAATTTTTTGCCCAGCAATCTTGTCTATTTCCCATAGCAGGGATAATAACTATATGTTTTTCTTTGGGTTCACCTTCTTATTTAGCTTCTTTAGGATCACAAATTATAGACTCAGTGACCTATATTTATGGCTAGAAACCAATTGACGAGTGAGTACATCCCATGAACCCCTTTTTGGGTCTGGGTTACCTCACTCAGGATAGTGTTTTCTATTTCCATCCATTTGCATGCAAAATTTGAGAAGTCATTGTTTTTTATGGCAGAGTAGTACTCTAATGTGTATATATTCCACACTTTCTTCATCCATTCTTCCATTGAAGGACATCTAGGTTGTTTCCAGGTTCTGGCTATTACAAATAATGCTGCTATGAACAATGAGCAAAGAAGTCAGGACCACAAGGAGTGCACCCACCCACGGAGACAGTGGGGCTGATCTATTGGGAGCTCACCAAGGCCAGCTGGACTGTGACTGAAAAAGCATGGGATAAAACTGGACTCTCTGAACATGGCAGACAATGAGGGCTGATGAGAAGCCAAGGAAAATGGCATGGGGTTTTGTTCCTACTTCATGTTCTGGCCTTGTGGGAGCCTAGCCAGTTTGGATATTCACCTTCCTAGACCAGGATGGAGGGGGGAGGATTTTGGACTTTCCGCAGGGCAGGGAACCCTGACTGCTCTTCAGGCTGGGGAGGGAGGGGGAGAGGAGTGGGAGGAGGGGGGAGGAGTGGGAGGAGGGGCAGGGAAATGGGAGGCTGGGAGGAGGCGAGAAAAAAATTTTTTATTTTTTTCAGTAATAAAAAAATAAAAAAAAATCACTTTATCTCTAAAAAAATGTTCAATGAACAGAGCCACTTTACTTTTCTCTCTCTCATTTCTTTTTTTTTTTTGGATTTTCGGTTCCTGTCCTGGAACTAGCTCTTGTAGACCAGGCTGGCCTCGAACTCACAGAGATCCGCCTACCTCTGCCTCCCTAGTGCTGGGATTAAAGGTGTGCGCCACCACTGCCCAGCTTTTCTTTTCTTAACATAGTTCTCAGCCTTCAAAATCTTTCATCCTGAAGTCAGTGCTAACTGATCCCTTCAACAAGTAGATTACAACTATCAAAATAGCATAAGGCCTACACTATGGATTCAGAGAGAGACTGAAATAGGACACCAGCAGCAGAATTAACAAACATAATGAAAGATGAACTCTACTGGAAAGAGGTTCAAAGGAACTGGGAAATATGAGCAGGACTTGTTTTCATTAGAATGTGTGGTTGACAGTTGGGGCAGAATGTGGGGCCAATGACAATGGCACTGGGATTTGTCTCTACTACATATACTGGCTTTTTGGATCTTCTTCTCTTTGGATGTATACTTTGCTCAACCTGGATGTAGTGGAGAGTGCCTTGGACTTCCCACAGAGCAGGGTGTCTTTCCCTCTCTTAAGATTTTAGGGGGATTGGGGAGAGGGTGTGTGGAGGGAGTGGGATGGAAGTGGGAGGAGGGGAGAAAATGGGAATTTGGAATGGTATTTAAAAAAATAAATAAATAAAATAATAATAATAATAAAAGGAATTCAACAGTATGTGTAATTCTGTCCTAGTCTGCTTTATGATACTGTGCTAAAACATTGAACCAAATAAACTTAGAAGGTAGTGGTTTATTTCATTTTATATGTTATTACTAAACATTGGGAGAATATAATTCAAAAATTTAGGTGAGCAGAAATCACAGAGTAGCTCTCTTACTTGATTGCTCCATGGCTCAGGATTAGCTATTTTTCTTATATAACCCACAAACTGCTATCTAGGGATGGTACCATGCACAACTAGCTAGACCTCTTAGACTGATTGGTAATCAAGAATCTGCCCCCACAGACAAGGTCTCAAGCCAGCGTGATAGAAGAAATTCTTCTAGGTGTGTCAAGAGGACAAACAAGATTAACTATCACAAGTCCAATCATTTACAAATTAGGATATCAATGCTGAACTACAACCTTTCCTTCCTTTCCCCTAAGAGTTTAGGTTAGTATACTAGAAAAAACTTTACAACCTTTAAAAGTTAAACAGTCTTTAAAAATATTTCCAATGGTTTAAAAGTCCAAGTGCTATTTTTTTTTAATTCAAATTTCTCAATTCTGGCTGCTATTAATAAAAATGTGTTACACACCTTCTTACAGAAGAAATGAAGATGCATGACATAGGAAAAATATGATCTAAGCAAAATCAAAATTCAGTTATGCCAATCCATATTCTATAGCTCAATGTCTGGTTTCTGACACTCATTTATGATCTGGGCTTCAGAGCATCTGGGCAGTAACACTTCTCAACTTTTTCTGCATAGCAACTGTTTGTTAGCGTCTAAAAGAAGTCCCACAAAAGATCACCATCCATGTATGCAATCAACAAGAGCATTTATGACCAGTATGCTGGAGATGTGCATTCGACATAAAGGCAAAATGGTGATGACCCTGAGAGGGACATGTGGGTTCCTTTTAAGCACAGCTGAAGGGAGTTCCCTAGGCAGTTAGGTCATTTTAGATATGATTGGATTAAGCAAGTGGCAATCGTACTAGTACATTCTAATTGATTAGGGTAAGTCAGGGACTGATTAAGGCTACAGTTTTTCCATTTTGGGGTATGCCTGTCCCAAGCTTTGTCTTTGTTTGGTTATTATCTTAAGCTGTTATGGCACAGGCCTGGTATTTCACGTACCAGGCCTCCTCATTCTTTTAGTTGGGGGTATTGGAGATTGATTGTCCTTTGTTTGTCCTTTGTTGTTCTTCCTTAGAAACTACCTGCTCAGTTCCAAGAAGCAAGGACCAAGGCCTAGATTTTAACTGAATTATTAGGGAAGGCAGTCATGATATTTTCTTGGGCTTCTCAGTATCAAGCCATCCAGTGCCACACAGTGAGACACTGCCTCCAATAGCCAAATAAGCAAACAAATAGGAAAATTAAATTTGAGTTGCCTGAACCATTTAGAAAAATACCTGTACCATAAGTAATTCACAGATAGGTTACTCAAGAGTCTTCTACAAAGCCTGTTGTTTACTTATTACTGAAGAGGAGGTCTTTATAAGGTTTCTTTGAAGCTTCTGGATCCTATGAGCATCTTTAAGCCTCCCTAGCATCTCTGTACAAAGGAAAGCTAATGCATAAGACTCATGAGAGTCTTCTGTAAGTGATTATAGCTTCTCTATTTCTTCAAGAGATGGCAGTGATCATGCCCAAACCAGAGGAAACACCTATACATCTGGGTTACAAGGTGAAGTTTGGTTGCACACTTGTAATCTCAACACTGAGGAAGTCAGGGAAGGATGACCAACAATTCACCCTCTTCTGTAGAATAAGTTTGAAACTAGGCTGATATCTGAAATCCTGACCCCACAAAATAAAAAAATAAACAAACAAACCAAAATCTGAACTTCATACAGTAAGAGAATAAACATTGTTCTCTTTCTTAGAGCAGCCCTAAGAAACTTAGTGTAGTTTCTTCATGTACTGAAAGTACAGTGCTATTACAATTATTTTCTTTCTTATTTTAAATGAGAAATGACAGACTTTCCAATTTGTAACAATTATGGACATCCATATCCAAGAAACTTGCACAGTTATAAAATCAATAGAAATTTAACAATTTTAACAAAAGTCACACATATATTAAAAGACAAATTTCCCCAAATTAATAAGTATAAATTCCTAAATTGTGTTGTCTATTAGTAAATGTTGCTCCTAATGTAGTAAATTCCTTGCCCCAAAGATATCTTCATGCCCAGATTTTTTCTTGGTGATCGAATATTTAAGAAAATAAAATAAGAATCCTTCCAAAAATTTCAAAGATATAAGAATGACTTCTAAAAATTCCAAATAAACATAAAGGCTAGTGTTTTCTCCATATTATAAAGAGAAAAGGGCTCTGGGCGATGAGTCTCAACTTTAATCCCAGTACTCAAAAGGCAGAGACAGGAAGACTTCTGTGAATTCAAGGCCAGCCAAGGCTATAGAGTAAAATCCTATCTCAAACAAGCAAGCAAGCAAATGAACAAATACAATTTTAAAGATAACTATATGGTTCACATCCATAATTGTAACACTTAAGACAGGACTACTGCCAACTTGTGCTACATAGTGAGTTTCAGGTCAGTGTGAGACACTTATTCAAATAATAAAACAAATGAAATGCAGGAAGAAAGAAAAGGAGAGAAAGCTATAGGCCAATTTGTAGTACCCAAAGAGACAGAAAATGGGGAGGAATGTCATGACAGATTTATAGGGATTGCATGGCTAAGGCTTTCATGAAGTTACAACATCTTTGGTTACTTGCTTAGTGTCTGTTCAAGACTGAACCCTTGAATAATTATAAAGACCAATCCTCCAAAGGAACTTTGAGTTTTCAATGACTTTTGGAGAACAGAAGTTCATTGTCTTCAGTGATGTGGACACCATTGAGTTACTCTGGCTACAGTGCATAGTTCCACATTCATGAACCTGTGAGCATCCCAGGTTAAATTCTGTATGTCAAAAAAAAAAACAAAAAACAAATATAGAACCTCAAAAAAGATATGAAAGTAGGATGAGGTATTCACAGGCATAAAGTGTTCCTGGTGCCCGGCCGCCCGCACGGCTAGCTTTTTACCCGATATAATTACACGGAAACTGTATTCATTTAAATACTGCTTGGCCCATTAGCTCTAGCCTCTTATTGGCTAGCTCTCACATCTAGATTAACCCATTTCTAATATTCTGTGTAGTCCACGAGTTGGCTTATCAGGGAAGATCTTAACCTGCGTCTGTCTGGAGTGGGAGAATCATGGCGACTTCTAGACTCAGCTTCTTTCTCCCAGCATTCTGTTCTGTTTACTCCGCCTACCTAATTTTATGTCCTATTAAAGGGCCAAGGCAGTCTCTTTATTTAACCAATGAAATTAACACAAAACAGAAGACTCTCCCCCATCAATAAAGTTGATGGTGATTTGCAGGCACTGAAAGTCATGGGGACTAAGTGTGACTAGAATGTGTTAAGTTGCAGTAAGACTAAGCACCTTCCCATGTATTAAGGCTTGGCAAGGTGGCCCAGTACGAAAAATAGGGTACCAAAAGCCAGTAGAAGAGTCAGAGACAACCCCTGTTTCCACTGTTAGGTGTCACACAAATGGATCAAGCTACACAACTTTAAATTGTCTGTATAGTACCTATGTCAGTTCAGTCCCAGGAAGGCTCCATGGTTCTCTGTGAATGCCTATGAGCCCAGGTTAGTTGATTCTATGGATTTATTGTGGTGTTCGTGAACCCTCTGACATCTACAATCCTTTCTCCCCCTTTTCTATAGGATTCCCTGAGCTCTGCCTAATGTTTGGCTGTGGGTTTCTGTGTCTGTTTTCACCAGTTGCTTGATGTTCCTCTCGGATGACAACTGAGTTAGGCACCAATCTATGACTACAGCAGAATATTGGTAGACATCATTGTTGTAATATGAGCGGTGGGGCTGTGTCCCCAGCACCCCGGCCGCCTGCTAGCTTTTGCCCCGAAATAACAACACACAAACTGCATTCATTTAAACACTGCTTGGCCCATTTCTATCTAGCCTCTTCTAGGCTAATTCTCACATATTAATTTAGCCCATTTCTAATCATCTGTGTAGCACCGCTAGGTGCGCTTACCGGGAAGATTCTAGCCTATGTCCATCCTGGGTCAGAGCTTCATCGCGTGTGTCTGGCTCTGAGAGGAGCTATGGAGTCTGTCTGAGGAGTCTTACCTCACTTCCTCTTCCTCCCAGTATTGATTCTGTTTACTCCTCCCACCTATGTTTTAACCTATGAGGGCCAAGCAGTTCCTTTATTACTTAACCAATGAAATCAACAGATTGATACTCCCACATCACATCATTACATAGACATTTGTTTTCCTCCAATCATATTTGGTTCTATGCTAGGTCTCTAGGTCATCCAGACTGTGGGTCCTGGTGATCTAGACAGCGTCAGCCATGTGCTTACTCTCCTGGAACGGGTATTAGACTAGACCAATCATTGGCTGGCCACTCCCTCAATCTCTAGGTTAAATTTACCTCAGCACAGCACAGAGGCAAGTCAGAATATAGGCAAAAGGTTATGTGACTAGATTGGTTTCCTACTCCCTCCACTTGAAGACTTACCTGGTCACAGGAGATGGTCAATGCAGACTATAAGTTCCCTACTTCTAGAATCTTAGCTGGGGTCATTCTTGTAGATTTCTGGGAGTTTCCCTTACACCAGGTTTTTGCCTAGAATGATCTAGTAACTGAGAGGTTACAGAACTTCCTGTAGATTTGACCACTTCAGTGCTGTGCATATAATGATCAGGACTTCAACACAGGAACATATGACAGACAAACATGGTAGGTTCTCACTTGAAAGTCTATATTAGCTGTAACGTAAAGGAAAACTATATACAATCTACAGACTCATAGATGAAAAGTAGCAAGGAATTCTCAAGGGGCTTGCCCAGATCTCTCTGGCAAGGAGAAATAGAAGATTTTATAGATGGACTGGGGACAGGTGAGGATGGGAACATAAGGGATCAGGCAAGAGTAGAAGTATTGAAAGAGACAACTGGAAAGGGGCAGTCATTTTAAGGTCATGTAGAAAGCTGCATAAGTAAAGCTTCCAAGAATCTACAAGAATGACCCCAGCCAAGAATCCTAGTGGTAGGTTAGCCTGAACTGGGATCTCCTGTGACCTGGTAAGACTTCCAATGGAAAAATTGGGCATCAATCCAGTCACGTAACATTTAACCTACCATCTATTCTATCTATTCGATGTGTTGGAATTGGTGCTTATGCCAATTGTTACCAGAGAGATTTTTCCAGCAACTTGTGGAAATAGATGCAGATACCCATAGCCAAACTTATACTAAGCCTGGGAAATCCTTCTGAATAGAGTGGGGAGGGATTATAGGAGCCAAAGGGATCAAGGACATCACAAGACAACTTACAGAATCAACTAACTTGGACTTACAGGAACTCACAGAATCTGATCCAACTACCAGGAGGCATGCATGGAACTGTGTAGAAGGAGCTGCGGGCTGCTTCCCGCCACCCGGCTCCAAAATAATTACATGGAAACTGTATTCATTTAAACACTGCCTGGTCCATTAGTTTCAGTCTCTTATTGGCTAATTCTCACATCTTGCTTTAACCCATATTTAGTAATATATATAACACCATGAGGTGGTGGCTTACCAGGAAGATTCTAATCTGCGTCCATCTTGGAGAGGAGAGCTATGACATCTGCTTCACTGCCTTCTTCCTCCCAGCATTCTGTTCTGTCTTCTCCACCCACCTATGTACTGACCTATCAGGCCAAGCAGTTTCTTTATTAATTAACCAATGAAAGCAACACATAGAAAGAAGACCCACCTACATCAGAACTGACCTAAGGCCTCTACATATATTTTGTGTTACTTGGTCTTCTTGTGGAACTCATAACAGCGGGAGCAGGGTCTGCCCCTTTTGCTGATTTTGGGACCCTACTCCAATTACTGGGTTGCCTTGCCTTAATAAAAAGGGAGACATTCAGTTTTACTGTAACTTGATATGTCAGGTTTTTTTTGATATCTATGGGAGGCTTTTTTTTCGATAGAAATCAAGGGGTGGATTGGGGAGGAACAGAGGAGAAGTAGGGGAAAAGACTGAGTGGAGAGTAGTGAGGGGAAACTGAGTTCGGGTTTTAAAATAAATAAATAAATATTTAAAAAGAAAAAAAAACAATTAAAAGTAGGGTATAGGTCTAAGCAAAGAATTCTTAAAAAGGAAACAAATGTTTGAACTTATGATTGTATCTTCATTCACTATTGGGTGAGGTCTTTTTTTCTCCTAGTATTCTGACATATGTTTTATGTATAATGATAATTTTTTTTTATTTTCTCACTTTGCTCTTTTTTTATATGCTTGTTGCTCCTTTTTTAGTTTCCCACAGTTTTGCATATTCTGTATATTCTTTTATTATTATTATTATTGATTAATTTATTTATTAAAGATTTCTGTCTCTTCCCCACCACCACCTCCCATTTCCCTCCCCCTCCCCCAATCAAGTCTCCCTCCTTCCTCAGCCCAAAGAGCAATCAGGGTTCTCTGCCCTGTGGGAAGTCCAAGGACCACCCACTTCCATCCATGTCTAGTAAGGTGAGTATCCAAACTGCCTAGGCTCCCACAAAGCCAGTATGTGTGTTGGAGCACCAGACAGAAATCTCAAGGTCCAAATCAGGAGCAGATGGAGAGACAGCACAAGCAAGGAACTCAGGACCGCGAGGGGTGCACCCACACACTGAGACAATGGGGATGTTCTATTGAGAACTCACCAAGGCCAGCTGGCCTGGGTCTGAAAAAGCCTGGGATAAACCCGGACTCGCTGAACATAGCGGACAATGAGGACTACTGAAAACTCAAGAACAATGGCAATGGGTTTTTGATCCTACTGCACATAATGATAAATTTTAATGATACTTTATTTTTCAATTTTTTGAGGTTATCTGTTAATTTATAAAAGTAAAATTAAAATTAATGAATTCACCTTGTTAAATTACTCATTATTTTCAGGATTTTTGTTTTATTTTGAAGTAGATCCCTTGGGAAGTTTCTTCACTATGCTCATATCCACATCTTCTCATATATAGTCTTGAGCATATTACCACTGTGCACCCAATGCCACAATGGAGAACAACAAGAAAGACAAGAGAAAATGGTGTGTTTACCAGGCTGTCCTATAATCTCTTACTAACTCAGTTTTTTTAACTCTCCAGATTCTGTGTCTTTGTGTACAGTGAAGAGGACAGGGAATGACAATCTGGTCTGTATGCAAACAGTTTTAATTTTTTTTATATGCATGGATGTTTTGCCTGCAGGTGAATCTGTGTACTAGATAACGAGTGTAGTACACCTAGAGGACAGAGAGAGAAGCAGAAACCCTGAAACTTGGCATACAGATCGTTCTTAGGCCCTGTGTGGGTGCAGGGAATCAAAATTGGATCCTTGGGAAGAGCAGTCAGTGCTTTTATCTGCTTAGCCAACTCTCCAGTCCACTATGTGAACATTTTGATCATGAATATGAACAATAGCTAATATTATTTGCATATCCAACTATTAGAAACCTGTGTCTTCACTTAAAATGTGTGAGAGTTGCTTTGAAGAGCTAAGGTGCAGGTTAGACCACAGATGCCTTTTATTGTTTAAATAGCTGATTTCTTAGGCTTACTGGGTAATGAGCTGGGATTAAATATCTCAAGATAAAAAATATACAAAGTGATAGAATGATGTGAGGACTGGAACCAGTGACTTACACTATAACCCCAGAACTCGCATATAGGATAGAAGATAATCGAGAGTCTTGTCTCAGTTACATAGTCAAGTCTGAGCTATTCTGAACTATATTAGACCATGTGTCAGGAAAGAAATTAAATGTAAAAGAAACAATGCTTTGAGAAGGATGATGTGAGCCTGCAGACTCCACAGAGGGTGCTGTGGAGTTGGAGAACTACTTAAAGTCTCTTCTCTAAAGCTAAATATAGTGAGAGGACAGAGACTGAAGAGGCACAAAGCTTAGTTATAGATTTCATTCCCCAATACGGAAGAGCCAAGATATCCATCTTAAACCTTTCTGGGGGCACTGTTATTACTCTTAGTCAGTTCCCAAAACATATTGCTCATTTCCTTGTTCTCGGTGCTTCTGGCTCAGCAAGATGCATTATGCACTATACCCAAACACTGTGTGAGTAGACATGATAATGCAGAGTACTAGAGCAGCTCTGAGTGTAAATGCCAAGACACATTAGGAGGTTATGGGCATGGAAAATCTCAAATTTTTTCATTTTGATTTTTTTCTAAGAACTGTGAAGCTTAGTGTTGTCAAAGTTTGACCTCTGAAGAGAAGTACCATGACGTGGGAAACTGACCAAGAATGAGAGTTTCCCCAGTGAAGTGGTTCAAACCAAGCTTCTCAGTGGGCTATTATTAGTTATTCCAGATAGCGTCTTCAGTTTGGGCAGGAAGAGTGCATTTGCAGATACAAAATGATAAAGCCATTGCTGAGGACTGAGGGTGTGACCAGAGGTTAGAAGGTGCAACGGCACTGATGCACACAGCTTCCTGGTAGCTGTCTCACCACAAGTGAGTGGGCATATGATGTGGCTTCACAAATAAAAGTGGTTCTTGCAGCAATGTGCCAGGAAAATCAATATATGCTAGAGTATGTATGTTTATGTTTATCTGTATGTGCTTTTGCACAACAGTGAAGTTAAAAGAAAAAAATCAAAGAAAATGAAATGCATTTTTTAAATTTCTCACCTTTCTGTTTTGTTAGCTGGTTGTGATTCACTTCCATACATTTCTTCTTTTTTCTTTCTTTCTTTCCTTTTTGCTGCACTTTTCTCAAAGAAGTGCAGTGTGAGCTTCAAACAATTAGGTATGAAGAGACTCAATATTCAACATAATCATCTTCATTTGAAGACTTTCTGTTTTAGAAACTCAGCTTTATAATAAACAGAAGATAAAATGTGCAGGTGCTGCTTTTTTTGTAATTTCAGTTATTGGTCTCTAACATGTATTTAGTTTCTGTTCACATTATTGTCCTTGTTTGTCAAGCACACTGTTTATACCATATCTGTTGTCCATTCTACTGTCACAGACAGGACTGAAAGGACATTGAGCTTGTATCAGAGTCTTGGAGAGAAAGGAGACAAACAACACTCACATGTGTGCTCTGCATTTGCTCTGTGTTCCTCCTGAGGACCACAGTCTTCCATCAAGGATGGAAATAAGAAAAATGTCTCAATAGTGTTAACCTTTCTGTAAACAGTTTGTTGTGAATCCCCAGACCTGAGGTCTTCAGTGGTGTTTTCTAGAACAGCAGTTTCTCACTGCTGTGAATTTTTCAGATCCTCAGTTTCACTTATAGTCTCTATTCTT
>JABTXL010004706.1:475978-491413 GCA_025134845.1 Neodon shergylaensis
TAGTCTCTATTCTTAAAACAAAACAGCTTCCCTCCCAGAATCTTAGGTTCTTTTTCTGTTATGATAAATTATATACAAGCCAGCATAGGGAATGAAAAATTTATTTTCACTCACAGTTCATGTTTATAGTCCTTTATGGTAAAGAAGTCACTGTAGCTGGAGTTGGAGGTAAATGATCACATTTCATCATAGCAAGAAAGAGTGAGCAATTAATGAGCGTTTGTACTCAGCTTGACTGTATGAATGAAATACAGTCTGGGATCCCAGTGTAGGAAAATGGCACCAGCTGCAATGAATCTTCCCACTTTCATTTACCTAGCAAATATAATCATTCACAGTCTTGTTCAGAGCTAAATCTAGCATAGATAATCTCCGACAGGTGTGCTCAAGTCTTATCTCTGCTTGATCTTGTCAAGTCCGCAATACTAACCACTACTCCCAGTTTGATATGATAGAATAGATAATCTATCTCATTGTGTATGCTGGTTCAATACAGTTGTAGTAACAGAGCAATAGGCTGAGTAAATTGCAATGAAAAGAGGCTTGCTTAGGGGCAGATTTCTGAAGGTCAGGTACCATCATTTGGGGTGAGACCTAACATTTGCCAACCCACAACACAAAGTGAAAGGTTGCAAATAGGCATGCGTAGAAAGAACGGGATGGATGGGCTTGCTTTATGACACCTACTGTCTGAGAGAAGGGGTGTTTTACAGATATGGTCTCACTTAAGAGCTCTAGGTGGTTTGAAACTCAATATGTAGTAGATCAAGCTTTCCTTGCACTTCTGAGTATTCTCTTGACTCTGATTTTTGGGATTGCAGCAGTGTGTTGCCATGCCTTGTTACATATAACTTTTTGTTTATATAGCCATAATGAAGCTATCATATGCATTATACACATATCAAACACACATACACACACATAGTGTAAACTGCTCAAGTACTGTATATCTGTAACACAGAACTGAGGGGAATGATGCAGGAGAATATTGAGTTCGAATCCAGCCTCAGCTTCTTAGTGAATTTTAGGCCACTATTAGTTATACAACATGACCCTGTCTGAAACAAAACCAAAAACCCAAACCTACAACCAAACAAACAAATAAACAAGCCCTCTGAAGTTGAGCATGTAGTTCATTGTCCATCTCCATGGACCTTGGGTTTGATAGCCCAGCCTCATTGAAAATACAGCAATGAAACTGCCTAATGTGTAAGGACATGAACTTTCATTGTAAACATGTGTGGATTAAAGGGTAGATCAGCAAACATCAAGAAAATCACAATGGAAATGTGATTGCCTTATGGCATCCCTAATATAAATTAACTCCCAATAGACACAATTAAAAACAAAAAGTAGTATTTTTTCTGAAATATAAATAATTATTAATCTAAAGCAAAATTCCTGAAAAGTATTAAAATTTGGAACTGAAGAACTTAGTCATCCCATTTATTCTATACATCCTCATATTCATATAAAGCTGTCTCAGTCATCTCTTCTAAACAATGGCTTTTTTTAAGTATATTACATTTTAGCTGAAAATATCGAAAGTGTTTTCTCAGAACATATTTTCCTTTATTCTTTCAAAATACTGATAATAAACATGATCTGATGCATATGAAATGAGGATCATTTCATATGCAGGAATGCATTGCTCATGTTTACTATCTTTCAGTATCAGCTCTTAACATACAATTTCCTCTTTCTGCTTTGGTCAAGAGGAGGGGCAGAACTTTAAGAACAGAAGTATCATGTAGAAGGACTCTCTTCTGTGCTTTCTTTGGAGTCTCTGGGGGGATATAACTTGTTCCTCATCCTCAGTTCCGACCACTTGCATCGTTACCTGGTTGGGGTACAGGTAACTGCCACTTTGATTCCTTCAGATTTCTCTATCACAGGACCATACTTATTCTAGAGAAATGTCATTCAGCTACAAATGACCTGCATGATGGTGACGGAGATAAGTAAGACAATTGATCATGTTAGAACTGCATTGTCTGCCTATCAACATTGGAGATAAGCTTCAAGAAAGGAATTTTCATTTATTGTGTTACGATTTTCTTTTGAGTGATGTAAAGAGAGTGGTCATGATTAGTAGAATTACTTTGTGACTATTTCAAGTGATTTACATAGCTTTTTCTGCACTTTGTAAAATTTTATAATAGGAATCCATTTTATTTTTAGTAGGAAAACTGTAAATGTATTTAGAAAATTTCATCAATAAAATGAGTTAGATACACTAGAAATGAATAGAGTCCATCAACAATTTTTAATATTACCTCTTTTATTCATTGCCCCTTCAAATAATGTGTAATGGAAGAGGCAAGGTAAGTCATGAGTACTTATAATTTAATAATTTGTATATTCATTACTATCCTGAGAATAAATATTTATGAGCATTTATGATGCCTACTAACAAATTTTCATTCTATTTTTTGAGACAGAATCTCTTTCTGTAGTCTTATCTCTCTGGAAATTTCATATCTAGATGTTCCGCCTGCTTCAGATTACCAAGTGCTTGGACAAAAGTCAGGTACCACTGTAGAAAAATTTTAGTTTTATACAGGACGCTCAAGTAACGTTATATATTTTACTTTGCTTTGTGGAATGTTCATGTCCATGGAATCCTTTGCGATTATGAATACAGGTGTTTTAGCTTTTACTCAGGAGACTTTTATTATCATATCTGGGATCTGATTTTAATTTTTTGTATTATTTCTTTCATATAATCCTGTGGACATTGTTTCTGGCATACACTTTATAAAAATTGTCAAAAGGAGACTAGATCATTTTATATCCATGTGAATATCACACCATTTACAAAAGCTTTAAAAACAAAGAGATTTGTCTTTAGGCAAGTTTTCAGTTTTTAATGTGTTGATAATCATTTTAAAACATGTCAGTTACTTAGGTGGCACCAGTTTTGTCAAACATTCTTACGGCCATGTTACCACTCAGTCTTTATTTGGAAATTCAAGGTGTTTTACCATACCTCCAAACAATCATTGATGTGACCACTAGTTAAAAAGTTTTATCATATGTTGTGGAAGCCAGTCACCTTCCACGCTCTTTACAGAATTCAGATCCTTAAAGGAGTTAGTAATCTTCCACCCTACCCCAACATCAAATTCTAAAATGTTCTAAACTTGTACATTCTAATTTTTTCTTTACCTAGACATCATTTCAAGACAAAGTTTTAATTTAAACCTTCACTACTTCTATCCAAGATGAGGAATCATCAGGTGACATCTTCAACCTCAAGAGATTTTGAGTTTTCTTCAGAATCACAGTGTACAGCCAGTCCTCATGAGACTCAAGGTCCAAGAGAGGCTGGCCACAAAGGTGAGTGCTCTCCTCTTAAGCACTGTACACATCAAACATTTAAAACTGTCCCAGCCTTTCTACTTATCGCCAACCGGTAAAAGGAGATCACCGCAGGAAGAAGTGAGGACTTACAAGCTTTTGAAAGAAATAACTTTGAGACTGGAAAAATCAATAATTTATTTTGCATTTGTTAGTTTTTTATTGTTTACTTTTTGAGTCAGGGTGTCAAGTAACCAGAACCAAGCTTAATTGTGCTATGTGCAAAAACGGTGGCCCAGAATCCTTGACTCTCCTAGCACAGCCTCTCAAGTTGTGGGATTACAGTTGTGAGCAACCTAGCCTGCTTTGAATACATTTTTACAAATTTGAGAAACCAACAAGTTTTAGTTCATTTTATCACAATATGATTTAAAATGTGAGGCCTTTAGAAAGAGAAACTACCTTCTGAAGAAACACTGAATTTTCTAAAGAAATACAATCTTAACGTAATGAAAAGTATAGCCAGACAGTTGTGGCACAGCACTTGGGAGGCAGAGACAAGCAGATCTTTGTGAATTCAATGCCAGCCTGGTCTACAAGTGCTAGTTCTAGGACAGGCTTCAGAGCTACATAGAAACCCTGCCTCAAAAAAATGTTGAAAACAAAGCTCTTACTAAACGAGATATTCCAAGTGTTTCATCAAACCTCAGTGTCATTCATCATCAACAGGCAGATCAGAAGAGAGGTTTAAATTCTTTACATTATTTCTCTTGTCCTTCAAATATTGTTCCATTTAAACACTAATCTGAACACTTTTGCTACATTAGTGTGATGACAATGAGTTGCAGAACCCTAGAACCCAAGACATCAAATCACAAGGATAAATATCTTATTTTCCTGAGAAAAACAGAATTTATAGACAGGAAAAAAGCTGACTTCTAGGAATTCTTTTATAATGGACCCTTATAGAGTTCAGAATTTTCATACTGGCTACCAGTTTCTCAAGTTTTTTTGGGGTTGATCTTTCTTTCCTCTTCATGCTGAGTTATTTGAAGTTTCCTACCTGCATTTTGATTATGACTTCAGTGTTTTGTAAGGTGAGCTAACTGTGCGCAACTTAAACCTGTCACTCCAGCCTCCTGTGAGACTGAGTCAAGGCTGAATGGGCAAAAATTATCTAAACTCCTAGAGAACTGCTTCTGTACATAGGGTATAAACAGAATAGGTATGTATCATCCAGAAATATAAAAGTCAAACTTTTTAGAGTTTATTAGAATTTATTAATTATATAAAATAAAGGATTTCACTATGACTTTTGTATATGAATATAATTTACTGATCATTATTATCCATAATTATTATATCCAATTCCCCTTTCCCTGTTACCCTTTCAGTACCTTCTAATGCTTCTACTTTAATGTATTTTCTGCATTGCTTCCTTTCCCTTTAATTATTAGTTACATGTTTACATGTGTAATATATATGTAATCGGTCCTTCCATTTAGTGCTGTTCACATGCATATGTTTGAGAACTGACCACTTGGTATTAGAAATCCATTCATGAGCTCATTCCTACAAGAGATTTAATTTCTCACCTGTCATCAATTATCTGTAGTTCTTCACCTAAGAGTGGAATTCTGTGAAGATTTCCCCTGTACATATTGGCATGTGTTGCTTAGGTTACACTGTTTTTGAGACAATCTGATTGCAGCTTCCCTGTCTAGAGTCTGTATTTTATATTCTCTAGTCCTCTCCTCTGAGCTGTTCCCTGAACCTTAGGTGTAGGAGTTAGTTTGTATTCTGGAATTTTACCTAAAACATTAGAGTTTGTCATCCATTTGTCACATGATGCTCCAGGTTATAGCTAGTTGTGAATGATGGGATGGTCCTGGTGATGATTCTCTTACCAGTTCTGATGTCTTTAGAGTTTTCAATCTCCTTACATCTCATTGCAGTGGCTCTCGGGATCCTTTGCTTACTTCTAATGATGGCAATCGCAGTGTGTCTGACATACAGTGAGTAATTCATATACATCATTTGCCTAGGTTCTAGCAATAAACTCTAATAATGCCATATAATGTAATTAATTTGTCTGTCATCAGGTGACATTTCAGGTATACTGGAATTTGAAAGTTTTTTGCTTTCCCCTTGACTCCTGAACCCTTGGGCATTACAGTGACTCTGGGGCTGCCTTGGAATTATTCTGTCTTACTCATAATAATATTCCCTGTGATAATATGTATCGCTGATATTCTGCTTCCATAGCTCTGATGACTTTGAATCTGACATAGACAGCTTGTAAAAAAATAACTGTGCAAAATAAATTACATTTTCTTAAGGATATTGAGGACATGGTTAAGTGAAAAGTTGGAATCTGTACACAGAAGTTAGAAGTTCTAGAACTTCTGTTTTACCTTTTATTTGATGTCCTCACATTCTTAGAGAAAACCACTGATGGGCTAAGCTCCAAAAAAGCTGAAAATCTGCATATTATTGTCTCTTCTATGGTGGGTAGTCCATCTACTCCAATGATAACTGTGATATTACTACATGTTTCTTAGTTCAAATTTTCATGCCGTTTTAGGTGTCTCTTACTATTTTTTTTTTTTTTTGGTTTTTCGAGACAGGGTTTCTCTGTGGTTTTGGAGCCTGTCCTGGAACTAGCTCTTGTAGACCAGGCTGGTCTCGAACTCACAGAGATCCGCCTGCCTCTGCCTCCCGAGTATGTCTCTTACTATTTTATTTAACTATTTGTTTGTTAGGGTTTTTTTTGCTGTGAAAAAATGAAGTAATCAGAACATAAGGTGTTTCCACCATAATATTTTTAGCTATCTTACCCTAAAACTCCCAATAATGAAAGTTCATTTTTCCATTCTTATAGTGAGTTAAAGTGTTAATTTTTAAGTATCAAAATAGCAATCAAAATAATGATATGTATTGGCTGTCAGCAGGAAGATTTTATCTAACCTTAAATTTCAATATATACGCTTTATAAGCATTTTTATTTTATCTTCTACTAATTTTATTTTTTCAATATAGCCAAGAAAAAAATACAAACTGAAAAAAACTGTATATAATCTCAATTTCTACAATTAACTGATTTGTTAATTTCTAAACTTTAACATACAAATTAAAGTAATGATATATGCTGGTGTCAAAATGAAGCTTTTTCTCTAATCTTCTATTTCAATACTTATTCCATATGAACATTTTTTGATGTTATATCTCTACTAATTTTAGTTTTTCAGCATAGTGAAAAAAATTATAATCTGCAGAAAACTCTAAACGACCTCACTCAATAGTATCACACCCTGCAGAGGAGCAACTCCTTAATGAAAGAAATGCTGAGAAATAAGTCTAGAGAGCTTGATGACCTCAAACGACAGAAGGAACTTGACTCCTCCAGCAGAGAACAGAACAGATTCTGTGGGGAAACTAAAGTTTTAGATTTCATACAGTTCACAGATATGGAAGGGATCTTAAACAAAGTATTTGACTTTTCTGTACTGACTCTTCTCCAGAAGATTTGAAATCCAGTTAGCCGTTTTTAACACTGGTGGTCTGTGGATTAAATGTTGAGATATCTTTATTTCATGTAGGGGTAAGGAACCCTGGAAATCCTTGTTTGGGTTAGGATAATCTTATAGTATCTAGAACTCAGGGGTCATCTGGTGCTCCTACTGCTACCAGTGCATGGAATTACAATTCATCACAGCTAAGAATTCAGGTCATTTTTGCTTATGGAAAAATCTAAATCTCCAACTTTGTTTTTGTCAGAACATGAAGTTTTTAGTAAGAATGCATTTACAAAATATTTAGAATAAAATGAACATAGAACAATTAGATGGATGCAATCACAGAAATAACTATGTTTGTGTGTGTTTTCTTCTGACTTGTTTTGACAAAGTTGGCCTGTTTGTGACTAAGATATCGTCCCTGAAGTTCACATGGGAGTCTCACCACGGCTGTTCACATTCATGCACATCTAACAGTAACATTATTAATGACACCTGAAAGACAAACATATCAAGTGTTATGAGAATTTTTTTTATTTTGCATCATGACTGGTTATCGTTTATTGATACAACTGATCAATAATTATTAAATAATTTTCAGGATTTATAAGTTACAAAATGCTTTTGTATATGATCTTACTGTGCTGATAGTAGGTACTGACAATTTCATTATACAAGGATTGGTGATATCTTTAAATTGCTACATTGTAAAATATGTGACAGGAAAAAAGCTCCAAAATTTTTTTGAAATATTCCAGACCCATAAAAAACATTTTGTGTCATTATTTATTTTTTTAAAAACTTTATCATCTATAAATGGTAGCTTAACACTGTAATCCCTGTACGTAAGAGACTGAGGCAGAAAGATTGTACATTTGAGAACAGTCTATGTAGCCTAACAAATTCCAGGCCTGTCTGAACTACACAATGATAGCTCTTCATAGGAAAACAAAGATTGAAGATAAAGTTTGATAACTGAACATGACTGTCCCTATCACCTCAATAAACAAAATAATTGTATTGAGGTGTTGTTGTTACACAAACTGGACACATTTTATTGTTTTCAACTTGACATGTTTGGGTATGTGGGTGTACCATTGAATGCATCAACATAATCAGAACAGACTATCACCTTCGCAATCTCTCTCATATGTCTCATATCTCTTAAAATAAGAGCATCTAACATAGAGCACAGCATAACTCTAAAGGAATAGTATGTGTGAACCAGTGTAGGCACAGGGCATTACTATTAATCTAGAATTCTGTCATTCTTGTAATAGTCTTTGAGCAGAAAGTGTTTGTTCTCCACCCTCAAGATTTTTGTATTTTAGATGGTTTTGTTTCTTAGGCTTGGGCTGTGTTAGAACCTTCATCTGATGTTGAGGGAAGGGTCACTAGTTGTTTCTGGCCACCTGTCTAGCTTAGACCCGAAATAATCACACAGAATCTATATGAGTTAAATCATTGTTTGGCCCATTAGAGCTAGCTTCTTATTGGCTACCTCTTACATTAATTTAACCCATTTCTATTAATCTGTATATCACCACAAGGTTGTGGCCTACCAAGAAAATTTCAGCACATCTATCTCTGGTGGCAGCTCTATGGCATCTTTCTGTGACTCTGCTCTTGCGGCATTCAGTTTAGTTTTTCTCACCTACCTATGTTCTGCCCTATCAACAGCCCAAGGCAGTTACTTTATTCATTAACCAAGAAAAGCAACACATAGACAGAAGGACCTCCCACATCAATCTGAGTTGAATCATAAAATTTAGTTCTGGGCCTGGATTGTTTCATTTTACACACCATACTCAAGTTCATCTATGTTTGTCACAGTGGTGCACATCTGTGTTGGTGATGTTGAGGTGTTGAGGCTCATTTGGTAGCCCAGGCTGTCTTAGAATCTACTTTCTAACCAAGTCTAGTATGGAAGTTACCTCTGCTTAGCCTATGCTGGCCTCAAACTTCTGGTGACCCTCCTGTCTCACTCTCTAGAGTGCTCAGGTCATGGGCAAAAGCCACTATGCCCAGCCAATTTACTTCCCTTTAGAGGATAAACAGTATTCTTTTATGTTTATCTGCTATATTTTTCATACTGATTTATCCACAATGGACACATCACCTGTTTCCATATTTGTTATAAACAGAATTGCATAAAGCATGGGTGTACTGGAGTCTCTGCATTCTAGAATTTCAATTTCTGAGAGCTGTGATAATTTTCTTAGTTATAGAGGCTTGATAAATGCATTTCTCTGATAATAGCATGTCAGAAATTAAGAAGTTTAATCATCTTCTCTGTTGTAGGCAAATATGTTAAAGATCACTTTTTCTGATGTGGCATAAAATGTTATTTCATCATGGCAAATAAAACTGGAGTGGATGTAAACAGACTTGTCAGGACTGCAACTTCTCCCTTTTGAAGATAGATGATGATGATGAACTGGTATCGTAGACTCTTACTTTTTATCTTAGACTCTGTCTCTGATCTTGGATAGTAAGACACTGAGTGCAGGTAATTTTTTTGGTTGTATATAGTTTGCCTGTAATGTGAATAAATCTGTGCAGTAAGAGTCTCTCAGGAAACTCACTCCTGCTCCTGGCTTAGTGTCAGGATACAGGGTCTTTTACAAAGATACTTGATATTTAAGAGACAACTATGCTTTGCATTCTCCTCCCTTTCTCAGGATTCTGCAAGAGGATCCCTCAGAGAAGCAAGTTTTCCCTGAATAAGCTTAACCCTTTAATATATAATATCCAGTGATTGATATTTATTTATTTCCACAAAGTGCCAACTACATTTGCCAAGAGCTTAGTGCTTTCTTCTTGAAATCCAAAAGTGAGACTGTCTGAAATGATCAGTTGGATAGAGAAATTAACTGAGCACTAGGCCCATTTGCAAAATGGAAATTATATAAGTGTAGTAAAAGGGAACGGTGGGCTGTGTTGCCACCACCAGGCTCCCAGCCAGCTTTACCTGAAATAATTACATGGAAACTGTATTCATTTAAACACTGCCTGGCCCATTCGTCCTAGCCTCTTATTTGACTAACCCAGTTTTAATAAACTGTATGCCACCACAAAGTCGTGGCTTACTGGCATGAGTCTAACAAGCATCCATCTTGGGAAGGGGAATCATGATGTCTGTCTGACTCTGCTTTCTTTCTCCCAGAATTCTGTTCTGTCTACTCAACCCACCTAAGGGCTGGCCTATCGAAAGGCCAAGGCAGTTTCTTTATTAACCAATGAAAATAACAGATAGATAAAAGACCCTCCTACATCATTTCCCCCTTTTCTGTTTAAACAAAAAGGAAGGCTTTAACTTTAACATAGCAAAATTACATACAACAAAACAGTTATAAATCAAGAATTGCAGTTACAATATATCTATTTTATCTTTTATCATAACAATGGAAAACTATAACTATCTATCCATTCTTCAACTCCATCAAAGAATCCAGAAGGATATAATATTATCTAAGTAAACAAGAAGTAAGCAACTTCCAAAACTCTAGAAATGACAAAGACATCTCGCTGTCTGGACAGTCACCCAAAGTTTTTTGTACCATTGGGGCATCCATCTTCAGCCTTCAGGCCCATAGTATCTAGCAGACATTTCCATGAAGCAGGAAATTTCAAAAGCAGTTCAGCCACTATCTGCTATGTCCTGCAGAATGTCTCACAGACTCTTTTATGAATCAGGAATCCCAAAAGACCATCTCACCTTTAGGCAAGTTCAGCAGTCCTCTCTCTCTGGGTTCTTTGTGTCCAGTTTATGCATCAGTCCAGGCAAGAGCAGTTACTTGCCCAAATGGCTAACCAACTCCATAAGGAACCTCTTCAATGCCCATCTTCCTCTTGAAGTAGATTGGTGCTTCCAGGAGCAGATGTGTCTCATTGTCATAAAAAACCCTAAATTATTAAAACACTAAATGTAGTCTTTGAAAGATATGAAGAATACCTATCTAACTGAAATATATCTCTACATATCTAGAAAATCTAACTAACATGACTACAAGCTTGATTATTATTGTTGATTATCCATTAACAACCTATATTTCCTAATTATGCATTACATTTTTAATATGAACTACACAATCACAACACCTTAATCAATATCAGAAATATATATACATATAACAGAATTGAACTTAAAATCCATACCAATGCAAAATATTCATATCTATATCATATTCCCCTTTAAATGTAAAAGAAAATTTATAAATAATATTTGGGGATATGGTCACAGCTTTTTCTCTCCAAACTGCTTCCTGCTGTATGGGGGTATTGTTATTTAGGTATTTCATGGCATAACCTGTGTGCTAGTTTCATCTCAGTTGGCAGTTGAAGGTGTTCAAAGTGACCTTTCAGAAAGGCGTGGTCTATCATACCATATTGGGATAGAAGGAATCCACAGGGTCTCATCCTCTGTGAAAACAAAAGAAGAACCTCTTTTCCAAAGCATCATCTTCTTAGACCCAAATTTTGAAGTCATTATACTTTTAGAACATACATGTTGGATCAGCTTAGCAGCCCACACAATGAAATATCTCTCTGTATTTAGCTCCTTCACAGTCAAAAAATTCAAAGAAAATACAATATCCATAATCCAAACTCTCTGTGAATTTGCCATTTTTATGTGGCTTATTTTTATTTATTTTTTAATCTATAACTATCTGTACTCTGTCTCTTTAAAGACTTTACCCTTTTTTAAGGTATTAACTTTATTCTCTATAGTCTTTTTGTTCTCTCTCCCAAACCTACATATGTCTAACACTATGACCCATTTAGAGGTCTTTTATGTGTGAATCTGTCCTATTGCATTGCCTGTAAATTTTACTGTCCAGGAACACGTCTTAAAATGCTAAGCACTTCTTAAAAACTAAGTTGCACCATGTAGAGGTGATACAGTACTGCCTATTTACTGCCCAGTCTAAACCTTAACTGTGCTGTTATTATGATAATTATGACAGTTCCTGCCTGATATCAGCACAGTTCAGCATGGCAGAGCCACTCCTGCCATTTGGTGCCCCTGAGCTGAGCACAGTTCCAGGCAGATAGCAGTCCTCACTGCCATCAAGTAAGCCTTAGCACTTTACTCACAAAACCCCATCCCAGAATTCTGTCTGTCTACTCCACCCACCTAAGGGCTGGCCTATCAAAAGGCTAAGGCAGTTTCTTTATTAACCAATGAAAGTAACAGATAGATAGAAGACCCTCCTACATCATATAAGAATTTTGTAATAAATGGTTTTTACTAGTTAGCCCCATGGTGTTTTTCACTGAAGTACCCCCACTTTAATGTGTGGGGTTTGGTGTGTCATTTAAGCTTTAGTAATCTTCCTTTTACAAGTGAGATTGCTTTTCCATTTGGGGCATGGATACTCAGAACTGAGATATCATCTTGGTGGAATTTTTCCTTTGATAAGTATGAAATGCTCCTTTCTATATCTTTTGGGTAAATTTGGTTTGAATTCTGTTTTGTTAGATATTAGAATACCTATACTACCTTGCCTTCTGGGTCCATTTGGATAGATAAAAATTTCCAACCCTTATCTCTGAGGTAATGTTGAGGTGTGTTTTTTGCATGCAGCAGATGGGTGGTAGACTGTATCTCTTAATTGAGAGGTCGAGTCCATTGATATTGGTGTAAATTAATGACCAGTAATTGTTAATTCCTATTATTTTTTATTGTTGTTGTTGGTAGTGTGTTTGTGTTCTTGTGCATGTATGATTTTGTGTGTATGTGTGTGTGTGTGTGTGTGTGTGTGTGTGTGTGTATTTCCTTTTTTTGGTTTTCCTGCTGTCAGATTATCTATTGCCTGTCTTTTACAGATGTAGTTAACTTCCTGGGGTTGAAATTTTCTTTCAAGTACTTTTGGTAGGACTGTCTGTAGATAGATATTGTTGAAATTTCATTTGTCATGAAATGTCTTGTTTTCTCCATTTATGGTGATTGAGAGTTTTGCTGAGTAGAGTTGTCTGCACTGGCACCTGTGCTCTCTTAGTATCTCTATGACATTAGACCAGGCCTTTCTGGCTTTTCTCAACTTCTATTGAGAAGTTCGGCATGATTTTAATAGGTATGCCTTTATATATTACTTAGGTTTTGGCAGTATTTTATCTATCTTTCTACTCTTGTAGTAATGGGAATTAAATTAACATTCCTGTTCATGCTTAGCAAACTTGATCAACACTGAAAGATACTCAAGTCTCAAAATGGATGGAAATAGAAAACACTATCCTGAGTGAGGTAACCCAGACTCAAAAAGATGAACATGGGATGTATTGGTTTCTAGCCATAAATAAATGACATTGAGCCTATAATTTGTGATCCTAGAAAAGCTAAATAAGAAGGTGAACTCAAAGAAAAACATATAGTCATCCACCTGGATATGGGAAGGAGACAAGATTGCCAGGCAAAAACTGGGAACTTAGGGGTGAGGTGGAATGGGAGTAAGGGGAAATGGGGTGAAAAAAGTGAGAAGGGGAGGATGGGGGTATCTTGGTGGAATGGGATGGTTGGGAAAAAGGAAGGGTGAATATGGGAGCAGGGAAGTATATATCCTAATTAAGGGAACCATCTTAGGGTTGGCAAGAGACTGGACTCTAGAGGGGTTCACAGGTGTCCAGGGAGATGTCCCCAGCTAATACCTTGGGCAACTGAGGAGAGGGAACCTGAAGATAGTAGAATTATAACAAGCAGTTTATAGTTCTCTAGTTATAGTTACATATATTCTTCTTTTAAATTTTATTTATTTTTTAAATGATTTTTTCTTATTTTACATACCTGCCCCACTTCCCACTCCCTTCTGTACTCCTGCTTCCCTTAACTTCCCCTCACTCCAGTTCCCCATCTTTACCTCATAGAGATCAAGACTTTTCATGGGGAGTCAACAAAGTCTGACACCTCACTTTGAGGTAGGACTGATGCCCTGACCCCATACTTAGTAAATCAGGTATTCCTTCAAAAAGATCGTGCTCCAAAAAGTGAGTTCAAGTACTAGGGCTAATACCTGGTCTCACTGTTGGTGGTCGCACAGACTGCCCAACCCACAAAGCCATTACCACATTCACAGTTTGGTCCTATGTAGGTTTCTTCATTATTAGTCCTAAGTCAGTGAGCTCCTACTAGCTCAGGTCTACTGTTTCTGTGGGTATCCAATCATGGTATTGACCCTTTTGCTTATATTATTGTTACTTCCTCTCTTCAATTTGTCTCCAGAAGCTCAGACCAGTGATTAGCACAGGATCTCTGCATCTGCATCCATTAGTTGCTGGAAGAAGTCTCTAGGTAGTCATTAATCTGGTTGCAGGGGAAGGCCAGTTGAGGCGCCCTCTCCACTATTGCTTAGGGACTCAGCATGGATCATTCATGGCAGCCTACTGAATGAGAAAAGATCTTCAGTGACTCCACATTGGACAGATGACTAATCTCCAAAATATATAAAAAAATGAAGAAACAAGACATTAAAATGACAAATGATACAATTTAAAAATAGGGTACATATCCAAACAGAGAATTCTCAACAAAAGAATATCAAATGCCTGAAAGACACTTTAGAAATAGCTCAACATTTTTAGCCATCTGGGAAATGCAAATCAAAATGAGACTGAGACAGCAAGTTATACCGGTTAGAATGACTAAGTTCAAAAACACCAATGAAAGCCTATTCTGGAGAGGTATTGCTGGTGGGAGTGTAGGCTTGTACAGTCATGTTGTAAACCAGTATGGAAGTTATAGCAGTTTCACAAAAGTTTGAGAATCAGTCTATCTCAGGACCAAACAATGCCACTCTTGGGCATATGCTCAAATGATGAACACTCATACCACAAGAATATTTGCTCCACTGTGTTTATGGCAACATTATTTGTAATGAAACCTGGAAACAATGTAGGTGCCCCTTAAATGAAGAATAGATAAAGAAAATGTGGTATATTTACAGAATAGAGTACTACACAGTTAAGAAAAAATAATGACAACTTGGTCCTTTTACCTTGCTGTTGGGGATTTTCTTTTCTTCTTTCCCATCCCCTCTCTCTTTCCCTCCCTCCTTTTCCCTCCCTCTCTTTTTCTCTCATTCTCTCATTCTCTCTCTCTCTCTCTCTCTCTCTCTCTCTCTCTCTCTCTCGTTTCTTGAGATACGGTTTTTCAGTAGCTACAATTCACTCTGTAAACATTCTGGCCTCAAACTCAGAGAACCATCTGCTTTTGCCTCCTCAGTGCTGGGATTAAAGGTGTTTGCCACCACTGCCCAGCAGGATTTTCTTTTATGATCCAATCTGTTTGGTATTCTGTAATCTTCTTTCTTGTACCTTCCTTCCTAACCTTTTTCTTTAAGTTAGAAAATTTTCTTCTGTAATTTCTTTAAATGTAGTATCTGGGATTTGGGGCTGGGATTTTTCTACTGTCCCACTCTTCATAAGTTTGTACTTTTCAGTGTCCCAGACTTTCTGGATGTTTCATGTTAGGTGTTTTTTAGATTTAACTCTTTCTTTGATCACTGAATTTATTTCTTCCATCATATCTTCAGCACCTGAGGTTCTTTCTTCCATCTCTTACATTTTTTGGCAATGTTTGCACATTTAGTTTCTGTTGACTTACTAAGATTATCCATTTTGGGCT